>JACEVL010002317.1:0-19442 GCA_020284085.1 Aporrectodea caliginosa
GATGATGACATGCAGTCAGATAAGTTCGTCATCAACAGCCCTGGCAGCCATAAGATGTTGCTAAACAATGAAAACAAACCAATAATTATTTGTGGGACACGGAACCCGATTATTTAAAACGTTCCGATTGTAACACGGGGTTTTCGAGCCTCTGAGACGGTTACTGTGTAGGGACCTTCAAGTAGACTTTCACTCGCATCTGCTCAACGCATCGATTGCTCAGGGCCGTAAGTAAGTAAGTAAGTAAGTACATCGTTTTAATGAAAAATCAACTGCTAACCGCATGTTGGTGTACATAGTTTATCAAATAGATAAAAATTGAATAATTATAATAAATGTCAATTTTGAAGCGCCCTCGGTCTGTAGCCTAAAACGTTGCTGACCGCTGCCAGAAAAGGCTTTTGAGTCCTAAATCTAACTATTGTTGATCTGAGATTACGCGGGTCATGTGTGCAATAAAGGTATAGAAACAAAGTAACTAATTAATTCGAATTAAACTCTTTTAACTTATATTTATGAGAACAGGATCTAAGTGTCTACCACCATTGTATATCTTTGCACTTTAAAAAGTAATGTCTAGTTCTGGCAGCCACTATAACGAGGCTACATGTCGTGCAGTTAATGCCAGTTATTATGTGCCGTCAAAACGCATTCATTGTCTGCGACCTCAACGCAGTCGTTTCTATTTCTGCAAGAAATTTCCAAGCTATTCCAACTTAATATTATTTAACACGGTTGAGTTATATATCGCATTCGCATAACGAGTTTCAAAGGTGCGCAAACAGAGCGTCGTATTGTCCATTGTTTCAACGAAATCCATCGGCTTCAAAACCTGTTGACGTTAATAAGTAGCGTATAGTGGAGATTATTAAATAGTTGACGAACTGCGTATGAAATTTATATATTGGCGGTGAGCTCAATTTTAGAGGTATCTAAGAAGAGAATTAAATTTGTTTGTTGGGAGAGCCTCTAACTTAGAACCTACCTTACATTATAATTGCCATTTTGTGTATGAAATCTGTTTTCTAAAGACGCTGTGTAATAAGATAGGTGTTTAATGTCGCCGTCTTCCTTTATCCTGACTGGGGAAGTTAATGGGGAAGATACCATTAGTGGGACGCTATGCCTTAACGGTTAAAATTGCGGCGTCATAACTAAGATTATTCCACGCCTAGATTCTGCTTTTCCCTGGCTTTGCATTGGTTTCACCCAAGAACTCATAACGTTTCCCTTTTAAGATGATATATACATGCACTTATGTTGTAAATAATCTCGTTGCCATGAGGGCCGTGACCTTACGTTGCACGATAAATTATTAGGAGACAATAGGTAGCTTTTGTTTAATGACGCTGTGTCATAACAAAGATGATGACCGTTCCCTCCTCTTTAATGCGAGCTTGGGACTGGTATTACCGTAAATATCTACGATTGGTTAGTTGTTATTTATCGACGCTGTGATGATTAGCGTTGCCCTCCTTTTTTGTGCAAGCTTTCGACTGACACAACCAGACTACGGGCAGTTGTAACCTCGTCTTATAGTTCGATGAAGGTGAGAACTTCAACGAAATTCGGTTACTTGCCTTTTGATTAGTTAGCTAGACGATGTGTCAAAGCAAAGATGATTAACGTCGCCCTCCTCCTTATCCATTCTTGGGAATGGCACTACAATAATACAAGCAGTGGTGCAGTTGTACCTTTATTTTATTTATCCAATGTTTAATGACATCTTTTAGCAACAAAGGCCGTTGACGTCTTTAAAGTTTTTTATGCATTTCAGTTCATTTTCGTGAAGTGTTTTCATCAGTTTTCTTTATCTTTTTTCTGTCTTGGATTCTATTTCTGATAGGATATTGACGATTTTAAAGTTTTTGACGTATTTAAGTTCATTTTCGAATAATGTTTTTCATCAGAATTCTTTCTCTTTTCTTATCTTCTCTTCTTTTCTGACAGGAAGTTGCAACGATGAGATTTGACAGGTGGTTGTTCTTTTTTCTTCTTTTTTTCCTTCTTTTTTTGATATTAAAAAAAACCAAAATTAATCCTCTAGCCGTACAGGCTTTCCATTAATTTTTTGGCGGCCAAATAGGCTCTATTAATAACTGTTTTCTCCTCAATTTTAATCTAATTCTTAATTACAATATTTGCAGAGCATCACATCTATCTCTCTAAATTAACATCAAGCTATCAATTTTACATTTACAATCAATGTTCAATATTCTTAGTCCATCAAGAATAGTACAAACAGATTCAATAATCAATATCAACATGACAATCAAAGCATCAATATTATTAAATGTTGGTTTTATCAATTACAATTAAATCAAAATGAATCCTATACATAAACATTTCCAAACTAGTTTTAAGTAATAACTAAAGACCAAGAATATTAAAAACATTGTTAATCATCAGTTCTATCCAATAAAAAAACACATTCAAATTAGAAACCCATACATTTATCACCATAAACAAACAAATTCAATTGCTATAATCACAGACCATTATTCTGAAGCAAATTATGATGTTCTACTCCAGCAACCGTTATCCAGCCGCATTAGTCAATATTTATTGCCGTTATCTAAGTTATGTAGTTACACACACATATTACCTGCAGAGAGTATTTCAGATAATATTTACACTATTTATTAATAATCTCTACATAATTTTCCCATTAGTTATAATCATGAGTATGCTATATACTTCGAGATAAATATCTCGAATAGACAATATATTTTACCTTTCGAATACAGGCAGGCTTATTTAAGAAGGAAATAGGTTTAATAGAGGTGTTTGAAAATTCCCTATGGAAATGATGCTTTCGGTGTTCTGCCCCATTTAGTGCATGTCTGATCTTTCCAGACCTAAGAACTTAAAACGAAATGTTAAACTTTTTCAGTCGATTCTTTATTTGTGACATCCTTATTCGATAAACGGTGCTACAGTTTGGCCTAAATTTATCGTATTACTTTATCAGTACGCCAGGTTTATTTATAACAGTAAAATAATATTAAAACAGGTGTACAAATATTCCCTATGGAAATGAAGCTTTGGGTTTTCCGGTGGAGGCGCCAGGATTTCAGGTTTTTTTTGGAGGGGGGCTAAAGCTCCAAGCCCTTCCCTTTGTCCCCTCCTTTCTGTTATTTGCAGTGATTTCCCACTTTGTTTTGGGGCTGAGCCGCAGTTAGGGGGCCTAAGCCCCCTATCCCCTCTGGCGCCACCACTGGGGTTTTCTGGCCGATTTAATGTCTGATCTTTCCAGACATAGGTGTCTATCGTGTGTCTCTGTACAGATAACAGATTGCTCTGTGTTTCTCTGCCTGTGTAACTCTTTTAATCAATTTCATTCCAATTATTTCATTCGATTTCGAGCTTCTCCTTATTTACTCTGCTGCCCTGTTGTGGCAATCCATGCGACATCAGGTTGCATGCAGTTCGAGCAACAACAATTGGCTAGAATAATGTATACTCAGCCTTTGCCTGGTGGGGTTCTAGCGTCTGCATACGTCCGATCGAGCATTTAGAGATTTCTGAGGAGACTTCGACAAATAGGAAACTCAAGGATGAATCTCCAACAGCAGAGGACACGGTTGACGTCTCCTTGCATTACTTTTCTAACGCCTTTAAAACATTTCAATCGTTGATTTGATTAGTATTTCTCTCTTTCGTTTCTGTTCGTCGGATTTTCTTCTTGCTTATGTTCCCAGATATTTACCCAAAGATTTCCACGCCATTGAACCAGAGCTGCATTTAGCAAGTGAACGCAGTTTTAAATAGATTCAGAACAAACTATTTTAAAGGTGTGTAGAGAGGACTTTCAGGAAGTTGCGTTCTCCAAGCTTGACACTATCACAATGAGGTAGGTCACTATTTCCCGTTTTCTGAAAACGCGTTGTTAAAACAAATAGATTTAATAATAATAGTAATAATAATAATAATAATAATAATAATAATAATTTAAAAAAATATTATTATTATCAAAAACACGTGGGTCTACATTATTACATGTAATTACGGTTGAAGTCGGACGCTATATAATTGTGTTCAGGAATACGTCATCGTCGTCGTTGTAGTGATTATAACTATAATTGTCGTCCTTGTTATCATCGTCGCCGTTGTCACTTTAATCGTCGTAGTCGTCGTCATCACTCTGACCATCTTCTTCATTATAATCTACGTTGTCGTTGTCAATCATAATGTTATTTCCGTCGTCGTCATAATCTGTTAATCATCAAAGTCGTTGTGTTTTTTGATGAAGGAAACCCAAGTCATTTGTCACGTGACACAGGACGATGTCATTCTGTGCGATGCTCTGACCCAGTTTTAAAAATAGGTCAAAGAGTACAACGGCGTAATATTTCAATATCCTTAAGCGGGTCTTGCGAACGAGTTTCAGGATGTTAAAATCGGTTTAAGGGAGTGATTCTGCCATTTTTATTAGTCAGAGAACGGGACACATGATAGGTCATCCACCCAACAAGACAACCGTATAAATGACACACGAGTACCATCAGAGACCACATTCCAGTAAACGCAAATGTTCATTTTAAAGTTATCAACAGGACATCATGTCTCAAGCCTATTATACCTTCTGAAGATCGTACCAAAGCGTTAGTTGCCTCTGCGTTTATATAGCATCGGTTAATATCATTTTAAAGGTATCTAACATTGAGCCTGTTCTCCTCACTCACCTGTCTCTGACATAGAAAAGGTTGACTTATTGGTTAGATAATTATCAGCAGATGAATTTTTGGCCTTTCGAGGCCACCCGTCTACCTGCAGCCTTTCTAGCGCGATTTTTATACACCGGTTGCTCTTCCAGGATCCAGTTTTTACAACTCTCGGCTGCATTTGCCGTATACCTGTATGCCTGAATAATATTGATCCTTCGACGCTCATTTACTTTCTTATCTTACCTTGTCTGAGTAAGAGAGACTAGACTATTCAAGGGCTAAATGCGAGCATAAAAACCTTGTCGCAATCCGCCGGAATGTGTAGCAAGATATGGTTTTCATGAGACTGGTAATCTGTTTCGTTCTAAGCAAACGAACCTTGTTTACTTTGTCAGTAGTTTTCACAACAGTGTTTTTAGACAACGTTGTTGTTATTGTTTCCCATTGAGACAGAAACCATGTTGTCTCAGAAACACTTTGAATTCCTATTCTAGTTACGACAGCGACGCATTGGGACTCATTTCGAAATGAGACTTAAGAGATATATATAGCATTGGCTGACGAGTTTAAAAGGTGTGCAAAGAGAACAGTAAAATTCACAATTGTTGCTATTGACTCCCATTGAGAAACAAACAACGTCGTCTGAGAAACGCTTTAAATTCCTCTTCCACTTACGACAGTTGACGACGCAATGAGATCGGAAGGAAATCGGGAGAAACAGACGGATGATGTACGTACGTACAATCAGTTCGTCTTGACTGTGGATCATTCTGTTTGGTCCTACACCATTGGCATGAAGGCGTGAGATGCATGAGCGCCAGCATCTGGATGGTAACTGTGATCTTCACGCTCTCTAACACAGAGGCGCATTTGAGACGTTGCCTGCGTTTCAACCAATATAGCTAGTCAGAGTCGTTCTCAGCGCTAACCTATATAATATATTCGATAACATTAACCCTCAGGCTACCAAGGTTTTTTGCGACATCGGCTACCAAAGGGGGGGGGTTGAGACGACCCCCTGGATTTCGTGTTTGGTTTCACATATCATAACTTGTAATACAGCATTGGAATCAGCATGCATTTCTGCACAGAATGGTATATTTAGTTGTACATTATGTGAATGCACCTCGAAATTACATCACTTTTAACAATGGAACCCATTAATTAGCAATATTTTATATTATTGCGTACATTTTGTACTTTTTGGATAAACAAATATAAGATTATGTGTGTTTTGAAACTAATCTATGAATAAAGATACACACAATCATCCATACACATGTTTATATAGTATAAATGTACATCCATACATATATATCCATACACATATTATATCGGTTTACGTTGTAATGCTGTATTCAGCCATTTTCACACAGATTACGCGTATTATTATTTATTTTGATCACTTCCGGTATTCAAAAGACAAAGATTAGGTACGCAAATGAAGCCCTTCATTCCATCTAAAGAATGGTATCTTCTTTGTTTCTCTTCCAGGAAGACAAATGAATACGCTACAGACAAAAAACTAAGGGGGTAGTGCTTCCATTCAGCCATTTTTCACGCATATTACGCGTATTATTATTTATTTTGAGCACTTCCGGTTGTCTCAGGTCAACTCAGTGACCACAGAAATGTAGCCCCACATTCCTTCTATAGAATGGTATAATTTGTGTCTCTTAATATTAAATGATGGATAAGATATAGTCGAAAATCTAGGGGGGTGGATACATACCACCCCGTCTGGTGCCTCGGGTATATTGGGTATAACTTTTGAACGGTGTGAGATATCATCTCACATTTTACCTCAAAACGTGTGTAAATGAACCCCCTACAGCTACTTAAAAGGTCAAATGTTTATTCCTTACTGAAAAAGTTTGAGATGAAAAAAACCTAGAAGGGTGGCAACCACCCCCCTTGGTAGCCCGAGGTTAAGTAGACCTCTGGTTCAGAAGAATTGTGCTTCATAGAGCCAGAAAGAGACACGGTTAATACGGCCCTTGAACAAAAAAGGCCAACACTTAATTCGTTCTTTTACACGCTTAGTTGCTCTTTAACGACAGTGTGTGATAACAGAGATGATTAGCGTCGCCCTCCTCGTTCCTTCAGGGCTGGGTCGAGCATCGCCGGAGTACGATGAGTGTCTGAGTTATATGCATGTGTAAATAGACGTTATATAGAATTTCTGGATGCAGAGTTTAATAATAATAATAATAATATTTATTCTTTAATTAAGCGCCTGACAAACGCACTGCGCTGGACATTTACATGTTATGCAATTGAAACAATCTTAACTAGTTAACTACTAACAGAACAGACAGCCTGCAATACAACGGCGCTAATAGCAGCCTACAAAGCATATCCGCCCTACGGGCTCGAACTCGGTACCTCTCGCTCTCTTGGCCAGATGTTATCCAACGTTTACCGGACAGCTTATGACAACAGAGGCCGTTGCCGTCGACAGAAATATTTTTGGCATTTTTACAGCTCATTTATAGTTACAATTGCTGCTTATTTGTTGCTCTTTAACGAAACTGTTTTATAACATACATGATTCGCGTAGCCCTATTCTTTTCTCCATGCTCTAGACTGGCACTGCCAGAGTACGAGCAGGAGCCTATTTATAGAGCGCTATCATTAGACACCTTTGAAACGTCGTCTTCCAATGCTACATTAGAATGGGATACGGTAGGAGTTTGCACAAAGCCTTTTCCCCACGACACCTTTTAAACGTTTACGATATGTGCTATATAGGATTGGGGCGCGTAAGTCTTTTGATAAAACACTAATACTACTCCACGCACAAATACACGCACTGTGTTATCCCGCAAGGGGATGGCTCAATAAATACAATCCTCAGCCTGGAGAATGGAGCAGGGCCTTTGCAGCCATAATGGGTCGTTAAAACACTGGTAACCACTGCTCCCAATTGGTTTTAAAATGACAAAGATGATTAGAGGACGACCCTAACAGCAACTAATCAAGCAGATTGATTTCGAAGTTTAGTCTAGGCAGTAATAATATGTTTACTTTACGAACGGTGAGAAATGTTACTACAAGGTTACTACTCAGTTTAGCGACATCTTACGGCTGCAAGGACCGTCAACCGTGGTAAGACATGTAGCACTAATTGACCGGCGAAGAACAGTTTAACGAAATCTTGGCCGTTTACGTCGATAGGACATTTTTACAGTCTATGGCAAATACGTCCTTTATTCTCACAGCACACATCAACGAAACTAATGCACTTTCATTAATTCTTAGTCTCTTCCAATAGTTTCTTATCGCATCAAAGACCGTTTATGTCGATAGTCGGGGCCTGCGCTCTGCCGCACGCCTTTACGGACGTATTCCCAAATTTGGCCACGTCTCAGGTTATATGCTGGATGTGCTTCATTGGCTCCCTCTACTGCAGCGGATCTCGTATCGGATCATCGTTTTGGTCTGGCGGTCCTTTCTGGGCCTAGCCCCTGCCTATTTACGCGACCTCTGCTGCCCTACCTTGGGTGCTCCGGGTCGTCGCTCTCTCTGCTCTACTGAGCAGGGGGCGTGCTCATGGTCCCTTTGCCCGCACAGCTACTAAGCAGAATCGGGCCTTCTCAGTGGTTGGCCCCTCCCTCTGGAACGGGCTTCCTTTGATGTTGCGCTTGCATCCGAGAATCCACTCTGACTCTTTCTATAATTGCCTCAAAACTGTCCTTTTCAGCCGTGCTGTAGTCGGGAGCGCTCCTGAGTAGTAACCTTGAAGGGGCGCTATATAAAACTTCGTAATGAATTAATGAATAAAATATTATTTTGACAGATTCTTACTTTTCCTATTGCATACAGCATTTAGCGAGAACGAACTTAAAAATTAAATGCGGTTTCGTGTATATATAGCATTCCTTTGACCCTTTATAAAGGTGTTCAAAAAGAGCGCCGCATTATACAGATTTTAGCGAAATTTATGGCATCAAAGTCCGTTAAGTTAATATCAATACTTCTTTCGAATAATTCTCACCGTTCGGGCGGCATTCTGCGGCCCTTATGTTGTGAGAAAGGTAACAGTTGCAGTAAACAGTGTTTAACAACATCTTGTGGTTGCCAAAGACGTTGAAGTAGCCCTCATTGTTTTTCTATCATCGGGACTGGCACTATCAGAATACAGCTATGGCGAACTTTAGCTAGGTGACAGTAATAGTCTCTGGTGTTTAACGACATCTGCTGGTTGCCACGGCCGTTGATCTTGCACTAAACTTGGCCAGAATTTAGATGAAGCGTGTGTATTTCCTTTTTAACGACTAGCTGTGTGGTAACAATGACCATTAGCCTCGCCCTCCTCCTTTATCCCGGCTTGGGACTGGCACTGTCAGAAAGAGAACAGTGGCGGAGTTCAAGATGAAGCGTGGTGGTTTTTCTGTTTAACGACTATAGCTGTGTGGTAACAAAGACCATTAGCGTCGCCCTCCTCCTTTATCCAGGCTTGGGACTGGCACTGTCAGAAAGCAAACAATGGCGGAGCTCTTAACGAATATAATATTCTTCTTTTCCAGGGTTTAACGACATCTTATGGCTTCTATGGCCGTTGACGTCTTTGAATGGTTTTCTTCTTTATTTCCTTTAAATGTTTGCACAAAGGCTTTTTTATTATATGTTTTTTTTCCACCTTTCTTTTTCTCTTTTTTCCCTTTTTTTTAATTGACTTTAATGATTTGTAAGTCATTTTGGCCTTCTCTGGCTCTTTCTTCTTTTTTTTCCTTAAATGACTTTAATGATTTTTAAGTCACTTTGGCCTTCTTTGGCTTTTTGTGGCCTTCTCTGGCTCTTTTGTGGCCTTTAGGCTCTTTTTCCAATATTTTTATACAATTATTTACATAATTTTCCGTTTTCTATAATAACATGTCATCCTATTTACATGCAGAACAAAAAAAAAGTAATCAAATAATCAAACAATCAAACAAACAATCAGCTGACTTGAATAGTCATTAATCATACATATATATGTTGATTTAAATGGTAATTTAGCTATAATCAATTTACTCCGCTAGTTTCTTGCATATATTTGATATAATCAATGTTGATGATTATAGTATTTTTCCTTTCTTAATGCGTTTTATAAGATTATACACTGTATTCTGCAAACATCATATAGCGCATAATTTGGCAATCCAATACTTCTTATAGTTTCAGCTCATTACGTTTTAAAGGTGTCGAAAAAGAGTGTTCGAATCAATCGTCTAATATGTCCCACAATCGGTTAATGTGTTGTGTAATTGTATTTGGACGTTTATATATATCGCCAAACACTGAACAAGATAATTAGACACAGTCTCTGTGTGACCATAATTATGTATTGTTAAATGTCATAAAGAGTTAAAAGAGGCATTACGTCAGTAAATTACGAGTTCAACGACATCTTATTGTAACAAAGACATTTGACGACCGCAAGAATTATTTTTGAACTATGCTCACCCTTCCATGGATATGATACCGATTACCATTCAGTTCACAATACTTGAGGGAGAGTCCGCTTTTACTTCTATGGCGAATATCACACTGAAAATGTGCAATTATTTTTGAACCGTTCTGAGGTTACAATGACATAACGCATCAAGCTATATGATTGGATTGGTTCCGCAGTTTAACGACATCTTATGACAACAAAGGCCGTTGACGTTGTTTGGAAATTGTTTTTAACCGTCTTAGGACGGGCAAACATCTAGTTGCATAATAATGGAATATTTTCAGACACTAATATTAAAGCGATTTTGCTATTTATTTATATAAAATTCGTTAACCACTTTATAGAGGTGTGTAAAAGAGCGTCGTATAATCCGGTGTTAACGAAATTTTATGGCATCAAAGTTCATAAGCCGTTGACTTCAATATAATAGGAATTCTTGTTTCGTATGGCATTATGTGGGCACGTTCTCAAGCTGTGCGATAAGTGATAGTAGTAGTTTCAAGTCTTTAACGACATCTTTTGGCAGCCAGGGTCGACGAAGTCACCATCTTCCTTTATCCATGCTAGGGACTGGCACTACTCACGTGCGGTGGCGAAGTTCAGACAGGTGACAGAAGTGACTGTAGCAGTTTCCAGTGTTCAACGACATCTGTTGGCTGTCAGGGTCATTGCCGTTGGCCTTGCAATACGCTTAATATAATACCGGTTTAAAGGTAGCTCGGATTATTGCAGTTTTATTAACATGCGTTTAAATATATCCTCTGGTTGCGAACTGTATGCGAAGCAACAGTTTTACGTATGTAGTTTGTATTTCAACGACGCTTTGATTAATGTCGCTGTGAAAGTTTCTGTCAATTCTTCTGACTTTGGACTGACACCACACGAAAACAGATAAAGTTTCTGTATATAGAGCATGACCTATATATCTAATGGACACAAACAGAGTCTAAATTCTAAAGAATGGAGGAGGGCGACGCTAATCAGCTTTGTTATCACACAGTGTCGTTAAACAGTAACTAACTTAACCTAATAGGAATAGGACTCGGTTGCTAAAGATATGTTTTAAATCCTTTCGTGACTCTCAGGGCTCTTCAAGTCTACCTTACGTTTCAAGATACATTCAGAAAGCCACTAGAAGGTAGTTTCTATTTAACGGCGCCATGTCAAAAGATGATTAGCATCGCCTTTCTCCTTTATTCAAGCTTTCGACTGGCACCTCCAGTGTACGAGCAATGACAGCTTCGTCTTTTAGTAACTGTTGTATAAAGTAAAAACTTACACTGCTAATAGTTTTAAGCGAGGAAATATTATGTTTCCGCTGTGCGTCTGAATTATTTAAAAGAAAGTTTTAATCTTAAAATGGGTGTTTAACATTCCTATGCAACCGAAGCTTCGAGGGTTTTTGCCTATTAATTTTAGTGTCTGATGTTTTACATAAAATAAGGTTGACCTCATTTATTGTAAAGTCGTTGTCAGCGGCTCTGGCTGTCACAAGATGTCGCTAAATATTATAAATAAACGAGATCCTTTAGATTAGAAACCTTTTAAACGGTTTCTTTCAGGCTACATATAATGATGACGCCCGATTCAGATTTCAGTGTTCCGACTTCTAGTGGAGTATGCTTTGGTTAATTGGGCTGTAATATGCCAAAATATGTTGTCATAAGCTGCCGTTAAACGTGGACTCATCCATCCAGCTTTGGTTCATTTTTTGAGTGTGTAGTCCCCTGTTGGAGTATACTCTGCGCTGGATCTAAGCTTACTTCAACCAACAACTGTAACCTATATTCGTAATTTAATCTTCTCGTATCCTGACCAGTTCCACCACTGCTTGTACTCTATCGACGCTAATCATCTTTGTTTTAAACAGCAACTAACCTAACATAAGCTACATAAGAATGGGATACGGTAGATTAAGATACGTTTTAAATCACTTTGTGACTATCAAGGCTGTTGAGTCGACCTTACATCGCACGATACATTAGGAAACTAAATACTAGGAAGTTTCTGTTTAGCGTTCCTATGACATAATACAGATGGTTAGCGTTGTCCTGCTCCTTTATTCAAGCTTTGGTCTGGCACTTTCTTTAAGTTCCTTAGGGTGAAAACTTAAGTGTTAGAATTTGGCTTTCGATTATAGAGGAGTATATTTGAGGGGCGCGGTGGTGTAGGGGTATGTTCGGTGCCTTGCAGCCAGAAGGTTGCGGGTTCGAATCCACCTCAAACCGCCGCGTAGGGACCCTGGGCAAGTCCTTCACTCGCAATTGCTCATGCGCTTCGGCGTGACACTCCGATTCAGTGTCCGCGCTGTAGTCGGGAGCGCCTCTGAATGGGAATCTGGAAGGGGCGCTATAACAATGCGCATACATACATACATGCATACATTGAGTTATTGTGCTACCGCTGTATGTCAGGATTATTTAAAAGAAAGACCTAATCTTAAAAGAGGTATTAAAAAGTTCCTATGCAAATGAAGCTCTGGGTGTTCTTTATCTTTCTAAGTCTCTGTCTCTGTTCTTATTAATTTCACTCCAATAAATAAATTCAATTTCTATGGTTTTATAAATTACGCTGCCCTGTTACAGCTGGGTATAAACGCTATGGCAATAATTATATTCTTTGTGGAACATTTGTAGATCTAATTATTATGTTGTTTATGTTGTTTGTATACTTTGTGCTGTTAATATACTTTATGACCTATATGGCAACTGGATCAGAGAACGACCAATTACGCGTCTCAGTTGTGAGTCGGTGTTAGTCAGAGCGCTGCGCGTTCGTAAGCAGAAAACTAAGTGCTGGTGTTGTAGTTGATGATGAAGTAGATGTAGTAGATGGAAGACACAAAGTCTTAATCTCGTCTGATCAACGAATGAAACGCAGAGGGTTTACGAGGCTATTTTGACGTTTATTATGACGAGAACATTTTGACGTTATTAGCTACGGCTTATATTGTGTGCATGGGTTTGTGAGAACCCGAACTCTGCCTCTAGAAGAATTTCGTATTCCTAACTTAATGCGAACCTATTAGGTATCTTGGCGATGCTTTTGGCGACTTCGAGAGGTTTGGAAGAGGCGCCTTGTAAATGCTAGACTACATTTGCACTTGTATAAGAACTCACTAATTGTGATGTAATTCACCTGGAAATTTTTTAACATTCAAATGTACATAAAGCTTTATAATGCATACTATTATGCACACACACGAAATACACACAGAGTTAAACATACGTACACGGATACATAGATACTGTAGTACCTTCCTACATGTATATAATAATAATAATATATACATACATGCGTGCCTACAAATCTGCGCACATACATACATGCATCCATGATAGTATACATACATGCAGTTCATACGTACATTTTATTGATTATTTATTTTACTTTTGTCCATTTATCTAATGCTTGGAAGTGTCTTTTTCGGTGTCAGATAAATATTTTCTTTTATCCAGAGCCTTCGTGACCGCGTCTTAGATAGGATTTTAATAACCGTATTCTATGTTGGAGAGTGGACAGTGCTGAAGTTAAACGTTCTTTCTGTACGTATGTAAACCGTTTTAATTTGTCTTTTGAAAATATCTGTCTTTGTAAAGCGCTATCATCTTCTATCAATGAATCAATCGATGGCGCTGAGCAGTTCTGCATGTAGGGCTTGATCAATGCCCGTCTTCTGTGTAAGGAGGATCGAACCCGTTCCCTGCGTGTTACAAGTCGAGCGTTCTAGCCAATCGTCTAACGTTAGTTGATGTTTAACGACACTTAACAACACCTGATGTACCACTAAGTGGTATGCGTACCATGTTTGAAAACCCTCACCATCAAACGCAATAGATAAGTTTTCAAAACAGTGCATCATATTATAATTTCTCTGACTACGTTGTAAAGGTGTCTAAAAATCCAATCGTCCTACAGCCGGTTACTGTGTCTCAGGCACGGACCAGAGGCTAACACCTAATTGGGTCTTTGTACAATTGGATGGATCGATGCAGAGTTTAACGAATGGATACAGGCATCTTGTGACAACAAGGGCCGTTGACATCGACTAACAATATGAATAACACATCATAATATAGAGTTTAACACATCTTACGAGCCAGTTTTATACAATTAAAGAATTAGTAGCAATAGATAAATTTACACTGTCTGATGACAGAGATCATCAGCGTGGCCCTCCTCCTTGAAACAGGCTTGGGACTAACACTGATGTACAGTGGCGGAGTTAGCTGTTTTAAGATTTCGGCAAACGTTTTCAATGCTTGCGTGGTGTTAATTTTGTTGCATAGGTCCTGTAAACTTACACTGCTAAAATCGTGAACATATGGAATATAACCGCTGTGCGTCTGGATTATTTAAAAGAAAGTTGTAATCTTAAAACAGGTGTTTAACATTCCCTATGCAATCGAAGCTTTGAGTGTTTTTGCCTATAATATTATAGTGTCTAATCTCTCCAGATTAAGTGTCTGCATTCAGATTGCTGTTTTTTAAATCTTTCTTGGCCTCTGTCACTGTCTTCATGAATTTTATTCCAAAAAATTATTACTTACCCTGCACCGGTTATACTCGGATGTAAACGCGTTGCATCTGTTCCTTTCTCCTGGCTTTGGACTGGCGCCACCCGAAGACAAATAAATTTTTTTATATTTAAGATAATGCCTTATATCAGTTCGTGATTACCAGTGCAGTTGAAGTCGACCTTATGTTGCACGATACATTATGAAACGAAATAGCTGTTGTTTAACGACGTGTCCTAAGTTCCTAACAAAGGTGACTAGCGTCGTCTTCCTCTTTTGTGCAGGTTTCGGATTGGTACTACCAGTGTGCGGGAAATGGCAGTTTGTCTTTCATTCTTGTAGAAATGAAAGCTTAAAGCGAAGTGTTGTCATTGGCTTCTCAATTTGTCTAATAAGTTTCAAAGTTATGAGTTTAGCAAAATCTTTTGGCAACATCGGCCGCTGACGTCATATCAAACATCGTACATTAACAGTTTTAACAACAGCATGCACATTGAACTATACAGGTCGCTAACATGATTTTTCTTTAAAGTGGTCTGGTAGTTAACATATTTTTGTATCGGTCTCGTTTACTAGCAAGGTACCGGGTATACAACAATTTGTGGATATTTCAAACACTTGTAACAGAAAATTCAAGTTAAATTTGTGAACGATATTCAGCAGTCCTAGACACAAAACATTAATTAGCAAGAATTGTAGTTACACACACATACACACACGCATGCCTGCACGCACGGACGGACGCACGCACACGCGCGGGAGCATTAGCGTGTATATGTATGTATGCGATATGATTTGTCTAATAATAGCAATATGTCCCTTCCGTGATGGTGTAATTACTTCAGCGTGTATCCACAGTTTAACGGCAGCTTATGACAACACAGGCCGTTTCCGCCTACAAATATTAGTTTTGGCATATTACAGCTCTCTTTTAAAGGTGTCTAACAAGAACTTCGAAGTATTTAACGACATCTTGTGGCTGCCTGAGCGTTGGCCTCTACTTGCTTTACCTTTCACTGCGTTTAAGTATGCAATTCAATAATGGTTGATTAGATCGATGGTTGTGGTCACGAAGATCTGACTTCTTTGTCTCCCTAGGTTCAAGAGGAATTCGTTCTTCTGGCCAATAAAACCCAGTTTTTTATAGATAGTTTCTGTCTGACTTCTTTGTCGCCAGAGGGTGTTGTTCGTCTGACCAATCAAACGCAAGCAGATTTGTTCTGTTTTATCAAACTGAGTTATAATAGAGATGATTAGCGTAGCCCTTTCCCCCTACGGTGTAAGCAAAGCTTCGGTCTCGTATCATCATAGTAGAAGAAAGAGGCAGTTACGTATCACCGAAGGTTACCAACAGTTTAACGAAGTCCTATGGCATCAAATGCCATTGACAACGATTGAAAAATTGCTTAAAGATGTCTCAGCATTCGTACGGTTTATTTAACCTAAAACGAAATCTTAGTGACTTCAAATAGGTATCATAATAAATTATTATAAGCAGTTTCCAGTGTTTAACGATATCTTATGGCTGTTGACATGGCACTTGCAACAATAAGTCCACTGACGAAAAGTTGGTTGGTTTGTTGGTTGCTGTTTAACGACAAGATGTCATAACAAAGGTGATTAGCGACACCTCCTCCTTTCTCCAGGGTTCGGACTTGCGCCATCAGACTGCGGGAAGTGGCAGAATGCTGAGCGTAAAATGTGTTATATAGCAAAAACAGTTATAAAGGGGTTCAAGAAGACATTCGGAGTAACTAACGACATCTTGTGGCTGCCTGATTCGTTGACGTCGTTTTACTTTCATTTTCACTGCTTTTGACTATTTTCAAAGATAAAAATTCATAGTCTATGTTTAACGACGCTCTGTGGCAATAAAGATTACTAGCGTCGCCCTCCTCCTTAATCCAGGCTCCGGACTAGCACTGCCAAAAAAAGGCCGTGGATGTTGTCTGACTGTTACATGAAGTTTAGCAGTATCTTGTAGCATCTAAAGTAGTTTACGTCTGTAAAACAGTTCAATTGCTCATTAAATTAATATTTGTCTATTTCCTGTCTGCACGTCAGATTTTCTTGTTGTTTAAGATTTTATCCCCTATATTTTACATGGCGCAACTTGAGGCATTTGGCGACTGAAAGCAGTTTTTGATATATAAACTCTGGATAAAACATATTAAAGGTGTGTAGATAGGACATTTCAATGATTTGGTTGTCGAGGTATTTGTTTTCACGTTTTCTGACAACTGATGTCTCTTCTCCTTTATCCACTCTTGAGACTGGCACTTTTTTGGCCGTGTTGGAGTCGGGAGCGCCTCTGAGTAGTCCTCTGGAAGGGGCGCTATATAAATTTATGAATGAATGAATGAATGAATGAATGAATATATCGTTAAAGTGCTGGATCCAGAAAGTCAATGATATCGCCATAACTCGTGCTGTGATGTTATCTTGGGCACTACTGTTTCTGCTCTTTCTCTTAAGACTTTTGTTTTTTCGAGGGGCCCTTCGCACTGGAAGCGCCTCTGATTAGGTTGTACTTTAAGAGGCGCTTTATAAATCCGTAAATAGAATAGATTAGAATAGAACAATAGCATTAACTTAAATATTAAACGCGGTTGTGCTATTTATTATAGCATAGCGTAACCACTTTATAGAGGTGTGCAAAAGAGCGTCGTATTATCCAGTGTTAACGAAATTTAATGGCATCAAAGTTCAAAAACCGTTGACTTCAGTAGGAACACTTGTTTCGTATGGCATCATGTGGGCAGGTCCTCAAACTGTGACAGAAGTGACAGTAGTAGTTTCCCGTGTTTAACGACATCGTTTGGCTGCCAGGATCATTGCCGTTGACCTTGCAATACGCTGGACGGGAGTTGATATAACACCGCTTTAAAGGTAGCTCAGATTATTTTGCAGTTGTTTCAACGTGACATTATTGTCATAGCGAATTCATTGTCTAATGTCTACCACATTTGTGTCTTTGCACTCCAAAAAGTAATGTGTAATTTGTACAGCAACTATAATAGCGTCGCTTGAGTGTTAGCGGTTATCAATAATTGTCATATCGCGTTCATTGTTTGCGGCCTGAACGCATTCTTTTCTAGTTACTGAAAATGATGAAGAGGCATACCCATCTTAAAAATTGGTTTGGTTGGTTTCCCAGTTTAACGGCAGCTTATGACAACATTGGCCGTTGCCGCCGGCAAAGATTAGTTTTGGCATATTACAGCTCATTATGTAAAAAAAAAAATTAAAAGCGGCTGAGGAATAAATAGCATGGTTTGAACGAATTTTAAAGGTGTGCAAAGAGATCGACATAATATATCAAGTGTTTCAACGAAATAATTACATTGACAACAGTACTGTTATCCGTGCTCATGAGTTAACGATAAACGGCATGTGGTATCAGATAGTTGACGAATCGCGTTTTAAGAACAAATAGTGCCTGAATGCATCGTTTTAAAGGTGTCCAAGTAGAGTATTAATGTTTTTTGAATAAGCCGGCATTTAACGATACGTTGTGGTTTCTAACTTATAACCCCTCTTAGGTTATTATAATTTGAGTCGTGGATACAGTCACACCCGACCTGAGCCTATACACGGTACTCGAATAGTGACCGTTACGCAATTGGTCAATGCTAACGAGCGTCATTTATGTTGTCAAGGATGCGATAACGTCCGGTGGGATATTAACGCATGCAAAAATTACTAATGTGGTGGAAGCTTTTCCAATGACGACAATAATTCTAACCCTAACCCTAACGGACCCTCACGACACCTAACCTGACCCAACCAACCCTCGTAAGATGGGTGTTTAATTTCTACGTCTTCCTATATCCAGATTGTGAAGGTTCTGATGCACGATACGTTGATGGACTGATTAATTATTAATAGTTTCTGTGCTAATCATCTAATCAGTTATGACACAACGCCGTTTAAACGGTAACTAGTCAATCGCATTTTCCTCGTATTAGCCATGGTTCAGCCATTCCTCTTTCCATTTCGTCTCTCATTAACTGTCTCATTTGCTATGCATTGCATGAAATAAGCTTGATCCTATTTATTGTTAAATCGGTGGCAGAAGCTCTCTGGCTTTAGCAAGATGTCACTAAATATAAGAAAATAATGAGTTTCTTTAGAAACCTTTAAAACGCTTTGTTCTGAAGCTACATATATTTTGACGCGCTAATTGATCAGTCAACTCTGAGTGCATCCAAGAATACAATCATAGTAACAATCAAATGCGAAGCAACGAATCTGATGGAAGAAAGTTATATAAAAATAAGCGGAAATATTATGAATGACCTTTAAAGACGACAGCGGGATTTGTAGCCACAGGAAGCCGTTAAACAATGGATTACTACTACTTAGTGCTTTGTGACAACATAAACTATTTGCACATGCCCCTACGAATCTTGAATAATGCTTCGCCAATCTATGTGCTCCGATTGTGCCCGTCCTAACCGTGATAATTTAGAGGGGGGACGCAAATCTTCTTTCATATGACATAGAAACTACCTGGACTTGGAAATAAATCTGGGCATTTCTCCTTCACTGATCGTATTTAATTCTGCCTACTATGAATAAAATGGTTTGAACAAATCAACTTTAACGAAGGTTGAAGAACTCTAGGGATTCCGGTAACATTTTCAACGTCCCACTCTCTATCTTAACAGAAGCAGTGAATGCGCGTAGGCAAACGCACAGACGCTTGGTCATGCGTAAACGTGTGCGCATTGAGAGAGGAATAATGTAAGGGAACTGGATCAGAGAACGACCAATTTCGCGTCTCCCTAATCCTAACCCTCTTATCTAGTTGACTAT
>JACEVL010002318.1:0-19476 GCA_020284085.1 Aporrectodea caliginosa
CCAAAAATTTCTTTGAGTTTTAACAAAATTAAAATGTTTACGTTACAAAAAAAACGTTTTTCGACAGCAGTTTTTTTAACGCGCTTATGTTAAAAGTAGGAAAAATATCTTTGAAAAAAATGAAAGCAAAAATCCCCAGTTTTCCCAATCGACCCCCAAAATAAGTCGGGAAAAACCCGCGTGGCCCGACTGACGATTAAAAGTGGTCGTTTAATTTGACCTACATCCGGGTCGTTCACTGGGTCTGACCTATATTTTGCGATTGGCCGATCGATCGCCATGACGACGCCTTCATTAGAATATTTTGAATACCAATGAGGTCGTTGGCTCCGCCCAGTTGGATGCGGCCATGATGCAAGGCGGTTCGGTTGTCGTTGTATTTGCGCAGGTTCACGGAGTTTTGAAGTAATTTCAAATAACTTCGAATAAATTGGCAATTCCTTTGGATTTCTCGGCGAACTCAGTTCGGGACGAATCAACGACTTCAACGAGGTGAGTCCAAACGTTGGTTGATCGAAGCGGCCGTAGAAATTGTCCGAAACACGTTGTTGTGTATGTCAATGTCTCGCTTTGGGGGTGATGTAAAGTTTATAAACGATGGTTAGATGGATGGTCTGTGTGTGCAGAATCCTACCAATATATGGATAGTTCAAAAAAGGTTCAAAGTGATTTATAAAACTGGGATCTTCGACGCACCTCCAGTTTGCACCGAGGACGCAGAGTCGAGAGGGGATATTAATTCTGAAGGTTGTCTAATATTTTGCGACAAGGCCTTGGCCCGATTGACCAGTCGAGGAGACGGTCTGTGGCCTTGCCTGACGCGTCAACGGCCTCATGTATCGAATATATTGACTCCGTTCGTTGTGACCTGACATCCAACCGACCTATCCATTGCTTTTTTAAGTTTCCCACGGACTGTGTAGAGAAAATTTGAGTTCGTTATTACGGTTAGGATACTGATTTTATAGTCTTGAGTTCACTAGGGTAACATATTATCTTTCTCTTCTGGCATGGATCTGAACCACAACCTCAGTGTTGACCATACAGCACACTCACCACAACACTGTGTTAATAATAATGATAATAATAACAGTGGTAAGAATCATAGTGACAATAATAATAGGCACTGGCTACGGTACCGTCCGGACGGTACCGTTATTTCTTTTCTACGGTACCGTCCGCAAATAATCTATGGCCGATTGCACATATCTATGGCGTGAAAGCCTAACCATCAATAGCGCAGTAGTTAAGAGATGAACGAAACTAACCCCTAACCCTGACCCTAACCGACCCTCACGACGCCTAATTTGACACTAAACGAACCACACGAATACTAACCTGGCCCCTAACCGACCCTCAAGTTGTCGGCCATAGAAAAATTCGACGTGAAGACAACAACTTAACGTGACAGGCTTTGCCAATATTTATTTCAACCGGATGTACACGCCATAGATATGTGCAATCGCCCATAGATTATTTGCGGACGGTACCGTAGAAAAGAAATAACGCTACCGTCCGGACGGTACCGTAGCCAGTTCGATAATAATAACCATAGCGTGATGCTTTTGCGGCAGAAGATTCTGCCACGCAACGCATGCAGAAATTACTAATGCAGCGGTTTTTAACATGTTTTTAATGACGACCCTGACCAGTGTTTCCATTAATGCCCAAATGGCCGATTTTACGTCCGTAAAAAAACGCCCAAAGTTTTCGGTGTGATAGCCGAAAGAAATGAGCTACGTCCAAAGTAATGCTATACGTCAGGGCATAAATACGTCCTCTTTTGGACTCTAATGGAAACACTGACCCAATCCGACATTCACGGTGCAATTTGATAGAAAAATAACGAATTTGTTGACTGTCCTAAGAATAATTAAGCTATTTCGAGCATTTGAAACAATGTGCATACGCGGTTGAGGGTTTGTGCCAAAATCTTTGGTTTGCACGTGCGTGAAAGTTTTCTGCTGCAGGAAATTTATCCATAACGATAACAATATAGATAAATGGCCAGTCAGTTGTTCAGGGGAGGGAATTATCGAATGTAGAAAAGAGGTTACGCTAATTCATTGCACATGCTGCTAACTGAAGTAGGTTAAAAGGTAGATGCTCAAATATGACTACAACAACTAACTACACAACGTCTTGAATATGACTTCCAAAGAATAACTGATTTCACACAATGCACAGGGATTTGAACCAAAGTTACATAGTGGAAAGATTGATGAATTCCCATGAAGTGTGCATGTAAAACAAGTTTGCTTTTTTCTGCTTGCTTTGCCACCTTAGCCTAATTTCTGGCTTTCTTGATCTACTGGATTTAGACCGACCTTCAGTGAATTGTAATTTTTACTGCAGTTTTTATTTATGCCTTGCTCGTTATGATAACAACACCACAGAACTTATTAGATTAGATTTGGTCTAAACTGAGAATTTCTATCGTGCCGTGATCAAAGATATCAATTGATTGCCACTGCTAAGCACTGGCAGTAAGCAAAGTTGACGTACTTGACAAATTCCTTGGTGAGTTCAGGTTGAAAGACCCAGAGGAAATCTGAGAAAGAAGGTGTGTGGTCAGTAGCGACATGTAACAAATGAACAATTCCTTGTGTTTTTTCTCAGCTTATTTTGCCTTTTTCTTTAATGTATAAAGTCTGACATTACTTTACATTACATCATGGATTTTGATGTTGTTTAGTTGATCCCTTGCATTGCTGCTCGACTTGTGCAGTTAAATATTTACCTAATGAAATCTGACAACCTCTACAGTGCCACTGTGATAATTATCACAAGGCATCAGTCGATGATAGCTTCAAGTGGAACCATGGTAAAGTCCTAATCACTGGAGAAAGATCAGCTGGTGGTGTGTCCATTAGAGGACTGCGGGTAGAGCATTTTTGCTACCCGACCCGTACCCGTAATACAGGACCGTTACCCGTACCCGTACCCGACCCGTGGTCAAAATTACTACCCGACCCGACCCGTACCCGCGGGTATACCCGTTACCCGTACAGTACCCGCCACGTCATTAGCACGCCTTCTCACAGTCCCAGTCCCTACCGGGCTAATAGGCTTACACCTCAGTATGAAGTAATAATAAATTGACTGATGATGATAGCAGAAGCAGCAGCAGCAGCAACAGCAAGCAGCAGCAGCAGCAGTAGTAGTAGTACTAGTAGTAGTATTAGTAGCAGCAGCAGCATTGGTGGTAGTAGAAATGAGTGGCAGTATTAGTAATAGCAGCAGCAGCTGAGCAGCAGCAGCAGCT
The DNA here is from genome assembly GCA_020284085.1 of Aporrectodea caliginosa. Taxonomy (NCBI): domain Eukaryota; kingdom Metazoa; phylum Annelida; class Clitellata; order Crassiclitellata; family Lumbricidae; genus Aporrectodea; species Aporrectodea caliginosa. The sequence continues at coordinate 3,266 of JACEVL010002318.1, forward strand.
GCAGCAGCAGCAGCAACAGTAAGTAGTAGTAGTAGTAGTAATAGTAGTGGTGGTAGTGGTAGTAGTAGTGGTGGTGGTAGTAGTAATAGTAGTAGTTAGGTAGCAGCAGCAGCAGCAGGAGCAGAAGTAGTAGTAGTAGTAGTAGTAGTAGCAGTAGCAGTAGCAGTAGTAGTTGTTGTTGTAGTTGTAGTAGTAATAGTAGAACTAGTTGTAGTAATAGTAGTGGTGGTAGTAGTAGTAGTAGTAGTAGTAGTAGCAGCAGCAGCAGCAGCAGCAGCAGCAGTAGCAGTAGTAGTTGTAGTAGTAGTTGTAGTTGTAGTTGTAGTAGTAGTAGTAGTTGTAGTAGTAGTTGTAGTAGTATACTATAGTAGTAGTAGCAGCAGCAGCAGGACAAGGGAGCACATTTATTTGTACCCATCGCCGCCAAATGGTTGGCGTCAGTAACTCATGGTGATGATGACGATGATGATAGGCTTCTACTGCTATATACTAAAAAGAGGAGGAGGTGAATAGGAGCAGGAGAAGGAGAAGCAGGAGGAGGCAGAGGATGAAGAGCGGTTCGTTAAGCTAGCCCTGAGGCAGCCATGAGTATGAAGTGTTAGCGACTTCATTTTCTTAGCCTTGGCATATGAGCCCTGGTGACCAAGTCTCTCCCTCGCCGTATCATCTATACTAAATTACTACGGTTTAGAAGCAAAACAATGCACAGTAGATAAAAAAACTTTATTACTTACATTTGTCGTTTGCCATTATTTGATGTGAGAAAACTCAGAGTTACTAATAATATCGTCCAATTTAAAACATTACGACGGCCTTCAATACGGTTAGATGTGCGAAAGCAAAAATTATTGACGTATCAGTAGAACTCTTAAAAAACAACCGTATGCCTATTTACTGGCAAGCATTTCTGTGTATGTATGTATATATGTATATATATATATATGTATATAAATGTATATATGTATATATGTATATTTATATACACGCATACATGTCTTCTTCTTTTGGTTCTCTGCCTTCCTAGACAGGTTCATACGTCCAATGTTGCCATTCGTCACGCTGTCTGGCCTTCAAATAGCTGTAATCCTCTTCCATCATCCAGTCCAACAACATCATTCTCGGTCTTCCTCTTAAGGCCACCCAGCCAGTATGGAATCAATCGTCTTATCTCTCCAGTCATGCATAATACCGCTAATTTAATAGTCTAAACATTTCACAGAGGGTAAGGGATGACAAACTCTGAAATATATCTTCCTGAACTGCCACAACCTGTTGTAAGAAAAACAAGGCTGTTTAGCCCGGGTCTCCAACGTTCCTGCCTGACTGGAAAAGCTTTTAGACCGTGCTAATGGAACAAATCACTTCACAACTTCAATTTGACAACTATCAATAAATGCCACGTTCACAAGAACCATGCATGGACATGTGTATATGTATATATACATATAATTTATGGTTATATGTGTACATGTATATGTAGATAATCATGTGTATAAGCATATATGTGCATAAGTACGTGTATATACGTGCAAATGTATATATGTGTGTAAAAGTGTATTATGTATGTGTGTATGTACAGGGTGGCCCAATAAAAAATGTCCCACCGGATAAAATGCAATTTCTCCGCAATCAATTGAGATCTTTCTATCATATTTTCAGGATTTACAGAGGAAAGATTATTTAACAATTCTGAAAATTTCACTGAAAATGTTTCATTTCTTCAAAAATTACAGCTGTTTAAATATTCAATTCCGTATTTTCAAATTTACAAATAAAATTTGAACAGTCGCTTTGTGATTTTCAATGTCAAATAACATCACCTTTCATTAAGAATTCAAAAATCTGTTAGACAGTTTATCTCAAAGCATGTTCAAAGTGCACGCCCCAGCTTTCGCACAAGCTCAGTCTTTTGTGAAGCTCAGCATGGCCTCGTTGATTGAGTCACTGAAGAACTGAACACTTGTCGATCGTCTGTTCATTTCTCTGCATTTTGTCCTATTCCAGCTCGGATCATCTCAGAATCTGTCGAAAACTGTTACCTGAACCCGGCGGTTAACCCTCAGAACGACTGCGTTTGGTCTGCCGGCAAGAGGCGCGACGTTCGCGAAAGTCGCCTGGTGGTTGAGAGAGCCAAGTTTTCGAAGCACTTCATGGTTTCTGCTGGCGTTTTTTACAGCAGTAAGGAAGGTGTGCTGTCTTCATTCCAGACAAGGCTAAAGTAGACATTAAACTATACGTTGAAACTCTGTTACCCAGACTGATTGACGAAGACCTGCAAGTCTGTTCTACCGCCTGGTTACATTTTCCAGCAGGATGTTACGCCTGCTCAAACGGCAAATTATAGCTCAAGACTATTGCCATGAACTGCAGTTAATTAATTGGCAAAGACGAATGGCCAACAAAGTCGCCAGACCTTAACCATCTTGGTTACCACGTCTGGGGAGCTATGCTTGAATGCTAGCAGACATTAAGTTGTCATCCCAAGCTGAAGAACACTGACGAGCTGAAGAAAGTCTTGCAGTTAATATTATGGGATCAGCTGCCACAGGACTCAATTACAAAGACAATACTGAGCTTCACAAAAAGACTTTGAGATTATGTGAAAGCTGGTGGTGTACACGTCGAACATGCTTTGAGATAAACTGTCTAACAGGTTTCTGAATTCGTAATGGAAGGTGATGTTATTTGACATTGAAAATGACAAGTGACTTAATTTTTCTTTGTAAATTTGAAAATACGGAATTGAATATTTAAACAGCTGTAATTTTTGAAGCAATGAAACTTTTCAGTGAAAGTTTCAGGAATCCTTAAAATATCTTTCCCCTATATATCCTGAAAGTTTGTAGAAAAATCTAAATTGGTTGCGGAGAAATTGCATTTTATCTGGTGGGACATTTTTATTGGGCCACCCTGTATATGTGTATAATATGTATATATGTGCAAATGCATATATGTGTATGCATATATTTGTATATTTATATATATGTCTATATTATGTGTAAATGTATATAACTATATATATATATGTACATGTATATGCATATAATTATGTGCAGGCATATGGTATTTAGATTTAGGATGTGCCAGTTAGACTGCATGTAAGTAAGTCTTTGCCGGTGCAAGATTCACTATTATATGCAAGGCGACATTGTAACCTATAAACTTCACGTCTGTACGGGTAAAACCGGGTATACCCGTACCCGTGATGACCCTACCCGTACCCGACCCGACCCGTGAAATGCGTACCCGACCCGTACCCGACCGGGTACGGGTCGGGTACGGGTAAACTCCGCGGGTGCGGGTATACCCGCAGACCCCTAGTGTCCATGCCTATACAGAGCAATGGCCAGTCTTGTGAGACAGCCGAAGTTGGCGGGAGCAATGAGAAACCTTAGTGTGGTACCTACATTTCTCTATGGGTCACAGAGCACAATCGAGGACCCAGCTGTCACTGAAACTAATTCTGAGAGGCAGCCATTGATTGTGAGTGACTTGTTTTTCTTGCATGTGAGGGTGAGTAGCAGATCCTCTCCCTGTAGCACTCTGACTTTCCCACCAACAATGTAAGATCATTGTACTCATATTATAGTTGCTTTTACAGTTAATAATAATAATAATAATAATAATATCTTTTCTTTAATAAGCGCCTGACAACGCACTGCGCTGTACATTTACATGTTATGCAATTGAAACAATCTTAACTACTAACAGAACAGACAGCCTGCAATACACGGCGCTAATAGCAGCCTACAAAGCATATCCGCCCTACGGGACTCGAACTCGGTACCTCTCGCTCTCTACGCCAGTTGTTATCCAATGCGCTATCGGGCCCCAAAGTTGTGTTCACTGGGATTGGAATAGAAATCTTAGATTATCTGTTGACCTTATTGTGTCACTGAACCTCCAACTTCTGGGTCGACTGTTCAGCATACCTACCAGTACTACTAGTCCAGTAGACTTCTATGTACCCATACTTTGTCTACCACAGTATGTAATCTAATCTAGAAATGACCTGATATGACAATGCCAAGGACAAAGGAGATCCCGGCAAAAGGAGTAGGGTGACGCATGGTTCCTAGAACTCTGCCTTGCATTTGTGATCTCCACCGCACCGTACCCCTCCACCTCTGATTGTCACAGCTGCTAACTGGCCTCTTAATTGGCTTCTTTATGTTGCACCTTATCACAATGCCTAGCTATAATTATATGCCTCTGTGTACTGTTTGAATGTTGGTTTACAAAGGGTAGTGGACTATTGAGAGCACTTGTATTGTCTGGTAAGAGCAGACAGTGATGGAGTGAGACAGTTTACAGACTGTAGATTTTTGACAAAGAGCACTATCATTATCCGTCATTAGTTCCTGATGACAGCAATGTGGTGGCAATGTGTGCAAATAATGGTCTCCATTCTTTTCAGAGTTACTCTGCATCCAGGAACCATCTTATTTTATCATTTGCTAATAACGGTTATTTCAGATGTAAGCAGAACTAGTGGGTCCTTCCCTTAAGCAAACCTCCGAAGAGAGCCATGCAACTAGACATTTATTTAGCATGAAAGTAATTCTTGAAGGCACCTCTTCCATCAGTGGGTGTGAGTTTTAATACCTTCGTTTTCTTGGCCTCTGCAGTCGGCATATCAGGTGGATTCTCTGTGCCCTTTGCCTCCACCGATCTTCCCTTACAATGTTGCTTACTAATCTAGAAATGACGTTTTCTCTTACTACTATTAAAGGCCACTACTGTCTCACTTTGTGCCACAGTGACCACTTTTTTACAAGACAATTATTATTTTTCTGTGCATGCATGTGTGCATTAGTGTCTGCTTTTACTTGACAACTTTTAATTAAGCGTGTAGGCTACAGTGGCTCTGCTGTACTATGAGACTATACCAGAAATTACTTTTGAGTGCTCATATACCTATAGGTATATGAGCACTCAAAAGTATACTATAGCAAATGCTTTTCATATTAGGATTTAACCGATCTTTGCATTTTGCCTTTGGGGAGGAGGATGAGGGGGTGGAAAAGTGAGCAACACACCCTGCCCTTGTGTCAATCCCCTTTGACACAGATGTGCCCTCTGGCGGTGACAGCTAAGATCCCGGTCAGTGACACTGGTCAGGCTGGTAATGACATTTGTCAGGCCAAGACAACATGACGGAAATGGATAGGAAAACCTGTTTCCGTCCCTGCGTTACACCATCTTCTATGCCTGCCTGTGATCTGAATACTACACATTGTGCTTGGCATATCTGCAGGGGCAACGGACTACACCAGGATTGTCAGATGTAGTAGACAGTAGATGTAGTAGATATTTGCCTTGTAATGCAGGTTGTAATTGTAGTTATTATTAGAAATCTATTTAGTGCCTGGATTTCATTTTGCAGTGGTTTAGTCAAGCTACCTGATTGCTTTCATATAGCTCTGAATTGTTTTACAAGTCAATTCATGTGTCATTATCAACATCAACTCTTGAAAGCTCTTCTGTTTTGCCACCTGAGTAGACATCTTGAAGGGGTGCTATTTAAATATTATCAGTGAAAATGACTTCTTATCAGGCTTCTTCAACCGATCATGCTGTGATTTTTTTACTTCAGTTTCACGTGAGGCGATCAATCGACTGATGCTTTATTCATTAAGATGACAGCACTATAGATAGATGTCATTAGATTAGAGTATCTTCAAAACAGACTACAGGAAATGTGTGTGTTTTAAACAAGACAATTAAGCATGCAAGTGTTCTGGCTGCTCTAGTATGTGCTGATGGTTATTTCATTACTAAGTATAGCGATCGCACAAACTCGACAGGTAATGTTTCATCTCTAGTTGGACTTGATTATGTAAAGCAGTCGCAATCAGTACAGCAGTCACATTCAGTACCATGCAACAAGAGTAGAACTGTGCAATTACCAGCTGCAGTGCTTAATTGAGTTAAATTAATTACTTGGCAATAGGTGCAATTTTCTAGCTGGACTGTCAAATGAGAGGTCAGAAGTTTAAATTTGCACAATGGTAGAAAGTTGGTTGAAAATTTCTGATTTTCCCCTCCCCTGCAAACTGGGCTATAACACTGACTCTACAGTTGCTGTGGGAAGATCAGAACATGAGTGAGAGGACTTATGGGTACTGTTACCTGACAATTAACATTTGGCCAGTTGGTCCACGCTAGTGTGTGCCTGGTGGCATTGACAATTTTCCTGTAATGAGGGGTGTGGGGGCACAGCAAATTAGAAAGGTTGCTTAAGCTAACACGAGGCAGTCAATTTTGTGCAGTGTTGGCAAGTTCATGTTTTATCTCTGGCTTATGAGGTTGGGTGGTTCAGCATCAGCTGTTCCTAATGGTAGCATACAGTTAGTATACTCATCTTATAGCCATTTGCTATGTATTGCAGTGGATGAGAAGTCTGAATTTCTTTGCATTTTGGCAGGTATATGAACTGCTGACCATAGGTTGACAGTGCTGTATGCTGACCATTATACTACCGGTACTGCACACCCATCATTCAGCTGATGCACCAGCACTAACACAGCAGTCCGATGAGAGGACACTTGTTTGACCTCTCATCGATACTCATTTACTGGCTATCGAAGGCTGACAGATTGAGTGGTCTGCAGGTGGTATTAGCTGCCACACACGGTCACCCATCCAAGTACTAACCCTGCTCTATTTGCCTCAGCTTCTATGCTCAGGCCAGTGTTTTATGGACAAGGCAGTATAGACTTGGATTCAGTGGAGTGACGTTGAATTGTCTTGGATGATTCGTTGGCCATTATTCTGCTTGGCATCTGGTTTTGACAATGTGCTGCTGCTGCCGAGACTGCCGTAGCATCTGCTTTCCTCAACTTTAAGTTTGCGCGCATCATTGCTTATCGAAGATCCAGCAGACAAATTCCGTCTCTGCTGACTTGTGATGAGATATCGACTTCACATCAGATTCGGATGCCTCTTCTCATCTCATCAAGACCTTCAACGAATGTGCTGATGCAAGCTAACAGACAAACAGCCAATGCCTTACACAAGATCAAATCCATTTTAACATATCTACACTCTTAAACTAATGTCTGAAGATGCAGACACTGAAGTGGCCAAGAAGCATGGAAATGTTATCATCCCCTGTGCGGTTCGATTATTATTACCAGCAAACACTTCCCACATGGTCAGGCCGGTTTTCAGTAAGACATACCTATGCTTCTAACACATGACCAAGGTCTGTCCTCTACACTCAAAGTATAGGCCCTCCAGAAATTCGCGATTCTGCGCCGCGCAATTTTCGCGCAAAATTCCAGCTCTCGCGCAACGGCGCAAAAATTAGCAATGTACGCAATTTTCGCGCAAAATACCATAATAGATCGCTGTTTTCTTCACTTGATTCGTAATTTGTGTTCGTAATTCGCGCAATTGGGCTTTAAATTACTAAAAATCCACTGCGATGCGTAGTAAATTCAACATAGCAACCACAGCGTCGATCTAAATATAGATATCGATGGTCGAGCGACAATTGAAAAAACCACGGAATGGGACTATAGTATTGAAGTTATAGAGGAATTAGTAATTAAGGAATATGTTTCTGTTTTTAATGCACAGAATCTTAGTCTAAAAAATTCGAAAACTTGACTGCGACAAAATTCGTTAGACAGCGTGTGCCAAAAACAGTCACGCAACAGCGTGCGTGACCCTTCGCATAGTGCCAATGTGTCGGCTCGTTATCTATTTAATCGAGCACATGAATTCATAGACGTTATATACGGAGATGAAGGGCAACCATCCTGGTGACTGACTATACAAGAAACTCGTCAGTCAGTGTAAAAATTCTGCAATCATCAATAATTTTTAGGAAGCCAAACTATACACTAAATAACGAAAACACTGTTAAATACTTTGGCACACTGATTCATGCAAAAAATAACGTACTTATACCACTTTTTACTTTGCGCAAAATGCGCGCAAAATTAACGTTTTTGCCGCGCAATTTTTTCAATTTCTTGGCGCAAATTTCTGTGGGGCCTAAAAGTAATTTGAGTTTGAAGTATACAATGTTGCAAGTAAGAAGCTGTTGCTATATATTTCCATCAGCATAGAAAAGATATATGTACAAGTACAAATATTGTGACCAGTCTGTGCTTTCCAAGTGATGGAGTCTATTTTTCAGATAGACTTACATATATTTAAATGCGTACATTTAAATTCTTTACTGTATCTGTGTGTGTTAAAACATACACTAATGTGGTTAACTTTAAAGTTTTCTGGCAGTCAGGTACAGTAATGATCAGGTGGAGCTTTCTGTGAGGTTTGTTTACTGCCTTGGGGTAATGCCTTTTAGAAGGCAGAGCCGAATGTGTCTAAGAAGTGCATGAATGTTTTATCTGTGCACTCATAAAAATACTGTCTGGAACAGTAAACACAAATACGTGTTGCAAAAACGTTCTGTTGTTCACTTTGTGGTACTAATTTAAATGCAGTCACTGTGACCTGTAGTCTAACAGGTTGATATATGTAGCCTTTTGCAGAAATTAGAACACGTGTTTGGTTTTGTTCCTTTTAGAAAAATTTTTGGGCATTTTATCCACTGAAGTTGCTTTGATACCATGCAGTTAATGTTCTTGCCACACTTCTGTCTGCGGTCAGAATCTCATGGTAAGAGAGTGGAATTGCCAAATAGTGCCAGTAAGACCACTGCAAGAAGTACTGCAACACTTCTGAGTGGTACTTGTTTACTTGATACATACAGAGATACATACATACATGCAAACACGTATGCATACTTGCATGTGTACCACATTGTTGTCTGACTGTAGAGATCAGTGGCTTTGTTCAAAGAGCAAATAACGTCTACTGACATTTTCAACCACATCAGGTCTGCTGTTGCTAGACATTAATTCTAAGAATGTAAATGATAAAAGCAAAGTCCCAAATGTTTCTGACATGTCGTTCGCACCAATAGTCCCAGTTTGACAAGGAAGATTAGTTGAGGCATCACTTGGAATGACAGTTAACGGAATTTTGTCAGGAAATGGTCTGTTTGTTTAGCATGTTTTGAGAAATGACCATAGACATTTTGTTTGACCAGAAGTGTGGAATTGACACAAAGCATAAAGTATGGAGTTGGTATTAGGTGTGCAGTTAGCATGAAGCATGGGGTTGGAAATAAAGCAGGCATTTGGATGCACGACGTTGGCATGAAGGTTGAAGTTGGCATGAAGTTAGCATATGGATGAACTTACAGTAGCATCAAGTAGAGCTGTACTGATTAAACGGCCATACGCGTAATCGGGCCGATTATTAGAACAATCGGTGTAATCGGGTATTGGCAGAAATAATCAGTTAATCGGTGCCGATGTCAAAATTGTGTTATAATTTAATAATTTTACTTTAAGTATTGCATATTCCAAGTTTTTCATCGATTTTCATCTATCGTTTTACGTCCCTTATTATTTACACATTAAAACATAGCGTTAACAACTTCCCAACTTAATTTAAACGTCCACCCTTATAGTTGTGACGATAGGTAACTGGTTTATGTTTCGGAACCGAACATTTTGACTAAACAAATAATGAAATATTCGGTCTCATAAATTGGGTATTGGCAGTTTAATAATCGGCTATACACGGTATCGGTATCGACAATTTAATAATAGGCTATACGCGTTATCGGCATAATTGGCAAAAAGCGATATCGGTACAGCTTTAGCATCAAGCATTAAGTCCGCATCGAGCCTAAATCATGGAGGTGACTTGGTATTCGCCAAACCAGTTGCCAGCCCGGCAACTTGGTGCTTAGCTTCATTTCAAACCAACTGGCCAAATGTAGTTTTAATCACCAGAGTTGTATAAATACCTAAACGCTAAAAAGTTAAGATGTCTCTGTAGACGACCTGCTGCAGTTTGTGGCATTCAGGCGCCTTTTCAGGATGACTTGGGCAGTGGCTAAATTATGACACGATGCCCGATGAACTCGCAGTGAGGGTCAGACTGGCGGTACGGACGGGCAAGTGGTAGGGGACCGGCTGACGGATGACCGGGCGAGCAGGCGGGTGATCCGATATGTAGGTACTTTAGCCATCGAATCGATCGGTGCGATGATAAACCTTCCGGGATCGACAGCATTAAGGGGTTTGGCGGTGCCAGGAGGCGCAGACGATTGAGGACGGCCGATTGGGTCTCCCGTCGTCCGGCTTTCATGACTATCTAGATCGAAAGGTCGGCGAATCACACAGTTTGTGGAGCAAGACAAACCGATAGAAGACAATGAACAGATGGAACATTATTTCGAGCTGGAAAAAATATTTGTCTATGTTATGTAGGCCAGAGCCGTTTTAAGGAGTTTGGGGGCCCTAGGCACAAGACCTGACCTGAAGAGTAACCCAGTTTTAGCCTCAATATCTCAGCCTCAGATATAGAGTAGGGCCTACTGCATTAATATATTGAATGTGCATAAAATGTATCATTTTGTTAAATTTATTAATATAGTACTAAACTGCTAGCACATCTTTGTACTACAAGTGTAAAATTAAAGTTTAGTTTAATATACGCTAAATGTCTTATTGTTAATTTTGTTATACAAACTGAAAGTGAGATGGACCTTCTCACTTTCAATTTACTCATTACCATCTCAGATGGTAATTAATTATACAGGAAACTGTGCGGACAGTGTGTGTGCCATGCGCAAAACTTATTGATTTATTCCAATCTAATTTCCATAACGCTCTGCGTAGACTGCGCTTATTAACAATAATTAGCCTATATCACAGTATAAAAAGTATGATTATATAAAATTTATATTTAACTACAAATGAAGACGTATGTTTCAAAATGTGTTATTGTCAAACTGTGCAGAATTGTTAGAACTACTAGGCCCTATTGATCAGTAATGTTATCTTATTGTTATTACGTGGTCGCGAGTTAGTTTTTGTTTTTGGGTCGCCGCGGGGCCCCTGTTGCCGCGGGGCCCGAGGCACGTGCCTCGCGTGCCTAGGCCTTAAAACGGCACTGATGTAGGCCTATAGGAGAAAAGTTGTTCAGAATGCATGGAACCCTTTTTGACGGAGACAGAAATTGTTTTAGAAGACTCGTGAATATTCCTTGTGAGTTGTAACATTTGCAATAGAACTTGAATTCTCATGCCAAGCAGTTGTTGGGGCGTAGATTCCAAAGTACTCTCTGCTTGGAGAATGTGCTCAGTGTAACTGAAATTGACCCAATTTTATCAAATCAGATAAAAGCAAATAGGTAAGGCCATAAGATGTTAAACGTTTGAAACTACACCTACTCAAAATGGGATCCGTCCTAGTGCGTTTGTCTCGCCAGTTGGTTGCCCGGCGAATCCTTGTTTCAAGCGCTCGCCAGTGGTCGAGACTGCTCCGGAGCAGATGTTACATAATTGGTCGTAGCGCCAACGAGCGCAGCCAGTCGTAGACGTGTTGTCTGCCAGCGTGGCTATTTATAGCCGTCAGATGATGCACCCAAACAAAGCCGAGCGCTGTCCGGACCGGTCCATTTGCACGAGACGCCCGGGGTGACGGGATGGCGACAGCGCCGGATGGGCGACCTTGATCGAGATGCTTTTGGATATGGAAGGGCTTTTCAGCTTTTTATTGCTCTTCCGGTTGGTCCATGTCAGTATTGTCTGCCTGTCTCTCTCGTTCTTACCATTGTCTGTAAGCACAGACACAGACTGGCTACTGTGAGGCGGACGTACAGATAGGTCACTGATAGACGGACAATCAGAGGACAAACAAAAGCCTCAAAACTCACTGTTTATCACTGAATGGATTTTAAATGTCTGCGTGTCTAACTGTCCATGCCTCAGATTTGGTTTTCTGTGTGACCTTGCATCCACCAAAAATTTACATAATAATAATTAGAATAATAATTATAAGTGGCTAGAATTCCTTAGGCAAGCGTTGTAGGCTTGTACAGAAACAGTATATACTTGTAGACAAACTCTACACACAAACTGTGCAATCAGAAACAAATTGTGTACTCAGGTACTGTGTGTAGTGTGCACTCTCAGACAAACCATCTTCTAATTGAACTGACTGACTTCTGTAGTGTGGTCTAGCATTGCCCAACACTTTTGTGTTATTTTTATGAAAGGTCATGTTACTGCCAGGATATATATATATATATATATATATATATATATATATATATATATATATATATATATATATATATATATATAAATATGCTAGTGATTCTGTTTCATTACCAGACAAACAGTGCCTTTTAAATGTTCTTAATAAAATATCCATATATATATATATATATATATATATATATATAAATATGCTAGTGAGTGTGGTCTAGCATTGCCCAACACTTTTGTGTTATTTTTATGAAAGGTCATGTTACTGCCAGGATATATATATATAATATGCTAGTGATTCTGTTTCATTGCCAGACAAACAGTGCCTTTTAAATGTTCTTAATAAAATATCCAGGTGCATACTTTGTTTGCCTACATTTCCAGTCAATTGAAGTCTGAATATCTGGTGTACATTAGTGCCTGCTAATGTCAGACAACACTGTTTCTATGTCTCCATCGGCATGCCCAATGTTAAGATCAGCTTCCCCTTGTAAGATAGCCATGCATCATTTAGCAATGTTAATCGATTTCTGTAGTCCATAATCTAAATGGAATATTTTTGCTGCGCAATTCAGTATAATGTCTAGAGACTGTAGACACTAGTTGTTGGGTGATACACGCACAGTCATTGTGGTCATAGCTAGTTCATAACTATGGTAGCCAGTGGAGCAGATATCCTTAAATATTATTTGATATTTTGTATAAATATATGTATATTGTGAACAGAAAAATAAATATATGTATGTATTTTTCCATATATACATATAAGCAAATTTGTGAGAGGTGAAATTTCTGTGTCTACTAGTCGTGTCTAGATTTTAACTAGACATTTTCTTTGAGTTGGAAAAAGGTTTTTGAGGCACTGGACCATTGTTAAGATATATTAAAAACTTGAAACCTATTGAAGTCCAGAGATGATTGAATGAATACATGTGTCAATGAAAGAATGAAGTCGTTTTTGGTGATCTATTGTTTATCGCAGCCCAGGTGTGAGTATTTTACACTCTTTCAAGTAATATCTAGAAATGGTAAAAACTAATGCATGTATAGAAAGTGCGTCAATCGTTGGGCAACAAAAGACAGTCATGAGGCTGAGTAAGGTTTATGCAGACAATGCATCATATTGTGTATAAATGTATGTATATTGTGAACAGAAAAAGAAATCCTTAAATACTGTTAAATTAATTATTTAAAAGAGTAAAGAAATTTGATTAAACTAAAACTGTTTTAATCTTAACTATAATAGCAACTAACCTGAAAATTATAAACAGTTCCTGTTAAGGAAGAACATCACAATTATGTCATGTATATTAGGGTGACCATTTATTCGCCATCAAAAACCGGGACACTTTTAGGAAAACTAACAGTTGTTACTTAAGTATAGGACATTAGGACTATAGGAGGGCCTAACCCTATAGGTCTACTCCCTGTAGTCAACAGTTACTATAGTTAGCCTACTTATAGTATAGGCCTACTAGTATAGTATAGGCCTACTGCGCAAATACCTTCAAGAGGTTCAAAGTCAGAGGCGAAAATCTGAACAGAATTTTTGTGGGCCGGATTTTTGCATTTTGGGGGACAGGAGGCCCTTCCATTTTTATGCAAAAATGGTAATTTATCATTTTAGCGTTCTTTATTATGTACGCATTATAGCATATCGTTTACGTAGGCCTACATGGCATTTTAATGCCAATGTCCATAAGTTAACAACTGTCATCAATCCAACTTCTATTTACGCAAGTATTATTATTATTATCAATGCAACTTCTAGTTTCACAAGAAACTATTTTCATCAATCGAACTACTACTTTCACAGAATTGAAACCATCGTATTAATAATTTAGCAACATAAACTACGGGATTTCAAACACGGTATTAATTTAGCAACGTAAACTATATATGGCTTAACCTTTGACTTGACTTTCATACTGAAGTAAATTTTGTCATCTTTGCGTGTTTCAAGTTTCTGTGAAAGTAGTTTGAGCTTGTTAGTTGTTGTGACAACTGTTGCATTATCGCCCTTCAGTGAATAAAACTGCAACATTATACAGTGTCAGCTGGTTGTGTCAGAAACCGGGACATTTTTGCTGTTTCGCACAAGTCACCGGGACACACCACATAAAACCGGGACATGTCCCGGAAAACCGGGACGTATGGTCACCCTAATGTATATACTCTTACAAAATGGTGATCAACTAGTAATTGATGCTGCTAAGTCATTGGTATGCATGCATTACACCAACTGTTTAATATAAGCCAAAGGAGGCCATTTCAAACGGATTATTATGCAGATAGGATTAATATAGTTCGGGTGCCCCGATAGCGCATTGGATAACACACTGGCATGGAGGGCGAGAGGTACCGAGTTCGAGGTCCCGTAGGGCGGATATGCTTTTGTAGGCTGCTATTAAGCGCCGTTGTATTGCAGGCTGTCTGTTCTGTTAGTAGTTAAGATTAAATTGCATAACATGTAAATGTACAGCGCAATGCGTTTGTCAGGCGCTTCAATAAAGAAAAGATTATTATATATTGTGTAGGTGTGTGTGGCATCTGTGTGTGGGTGATCTTTTTTGGACACAATGTTGATCAGATTGGATGGTTAAGTTTAGGGTACATATGCTACTCTGAGGCATTTCGTTCCCAGTGGCTTAGGGGAGGCCAGTCTAGACCTTTGCTGGTCTGTTGTTGCTTTGCCTTGGCGTTGAGTGATACCCAATTTGTAGATGGCTGATCTGATGATAAGAGGGAGGGGGATTGGATTGGAAAGGTGGCGAGGTGCCAGAGGGATAGGAAACGGTGAGAAAGAGACGGAAAGCCTAGCTCTCTGGTACTTGTCAATGAAGAGGTCGAAAAATGGACAACGTAATGTTAGTTTGTTTATATATATATATATATATATATATATATATATATATATACATTTAGTATGCGTCTTTTCAGTACCTCACAAAAGCGCCTCCTACTCTATACTAAATGGTGTTAACTGCCATTAGGAACAGAACGTGCGTCAGCCAGCAAAACGGTGCACGTTTAACTATAAGTCACCACACGTGGAACCAAGCCAAGAACGGATTGATACGCAGAGTTGAAAGATGACACCCTATTCAGCATTCTGGACCAAGGTGCATTGATAGTGTAGACTGTAGAGCGATGAGAGGCGACAACATCCTCCATAAACCATGACACGACCTCCCAGCCACGACCTCCCAGCGGTTCCTCTTTTTGTTGCTAGATGACGTAGCATTCTGAAACCCCTAGCACCGTCCGCTCTGTGTAGAGCCCATATTCGTCGCCAGCCAGCTGGTCGGTGAGTTGAATGGCAACCAGTGATTGACATTGCTGTCCTTCCGAAGACCTCTTCCACCCTAGAAAATTTATCTGGATGTGGGTGCCGTATGTAGGTCCGTACATAGGAAGCTTAACAGTACACAAGAAGGCCCACCCTAGTCATTCAGTTTCATATGGCAAGATGATATGCAAAGAAAATACGGTGTAAACGGTTTTAAATTCACAGCAAAAATGAAGAATAATTTCAGTTCGGAAATTCTGCATAAGGAAATGACCAACCGTTTCACAAATCATGACACAAGTTCCTTTTTAAGACGAATAGTCCGTCAGAATGACAGAGAAGGCGAGACAAAAACTGGCAATGTGGCTGCTAATATGCACAATACTCCCATGTAATGTTACTGAATGTGTATTACTCCTTCTGCATACTAGTTTTAGTTTCATCTCGAGTTTTAGTTTCAGTTATTATTAATTTCATTTGTTAGGTGTTTTAGTTATTATTAGTTTTAGTTATTTGGCAAGTTTTAGTTTTAATTTGGATTTTAGTTAATAGAAACTTTAACTTTGTCGTTACAGTGTCAATTTCTTCAGTTGTAGTTCCAGTTTCAGTTGTTCTTTCACTGATACTTAGCCATCAACAATGTACAGCAAATTACTGCAAGTATAGGCAATAGCAACCAGTACTGTAACAGTATGGCAACATGCCATGTAACATACATGATATATGTCCTTTTAATGATTAATGTGGTAAAAATTCTTGTTGAATTTTATGAAGACTCCATAAAATTCCAAAGACGAGAAGATTACTGAACGAATTGCCGAATATAAACACGGAAAA
>JACEVL010002319.1:0-20879 GCA_020284085.1 Aporrectodea caliginosa
TCAAATGCATTGGTTTTCATTTGCCTAGTCTCAGATCAAGACTTGCCTTTTGAAAGCTTCCTTATCCAACGCAGGCTGTTTGCGCCTATCTCAGCGGACTGATCTGGGTATTT
Source organism: Aporrectodea caliginosa (assembly GCA_020284085.1). NCBI lineage: Eukaryota > Metazoa > Annelida > Clitellata > Crassiclitellata > Lumbricidae > Aporrectodea > Aporrectodea caliginosa. Next base: position 114 of record JACEVL010002319.1, read on the forward strand.
AGGGGTCATCCATTAATTATGTCAACAAATTTTAGGCCTTTTTTGACCCCCTCCCCCCTTGTCAACAACTGTCAAACATTGACGGACCCCCAACAAAAATTATGTCAACAATCCCAGAACCCCCCTACCGGCAGCGTAGCCAGACTGACTTTTTCTCAATGACCTTTTAGAGATTTAAACTCGATGACGGTTTTATACATTTTTTGTCATTTACCATATTTTTTCCATTTATTAAACAAAATTTGTTGACGTCAACTTGGACCAAACCCCCCTGTCAACAACTGTCAAACTTTTTCCAAACCCCCTCCTCCCCCCTATTTGTTGACATAATTAATGGACGACCCTTACTTAATTACGACTTGGTTTGGGCGCCATCGGTTGATGCCGTGTGCAACACTGTGCATTATACACTGGCGCAATAGAAGTTTCTGTTTAATAATGTAAAATTTACAGGATCACGGTCCGCTCTCCCCCCCTCGACCTCCATATCGATAGGCGATCGACGCCTCAGGTTTCATTCTGGATGGAAATGATTGAAAATAACTGCATAGAGCAGTACATATTTTAACATTGTAACTACTGGGACAAATGTCCCAGTAGTTTTAAAATGTCCCAGTAGTTTTAGGAAATGTCCCAGTAGTTTTTAGGATATGTCCCAGTAGTTTTGGTGATTTGTCCAAGAACATTGGAATGATAGTAGGAGACTTTGTCCCACCAGGTCTCAGTGGCGCAACGGGGGGGGGGGGTGGCAGCGCTATGACAATTATTGTGTTACAGAACAGAACTCAGGTAGGAATAGTTACTGAAAACTGAAAAAGGAGAAAAGCAAAAAAAAAAAGGTCATCAGAAATTTTGGTGGATGTAATGAAGAAAATTTTCTAGAAATTCTTCAATTCTTTCCCTGGGCACACGGCGCACCACAGAAATTCTTCCCCCGGCCGGACGAACCCCTGGTTATGCCGCTGGTCCCAGTAGTCCAAATCCGTTAAAATATGCACTGGCATAGAGACAGATGTGACATTTAATCCGCTCACGTCATCTGCCTAATTGATTCTGAAGTTTCTGTCCACGGATCACCTCCCACGTATTCTAGAGACGAAAGGTCCCACTATAATTATATGAGGTCGTAATCTGGGGCACAGTTGCCGACTGGATAGAGCGCACGGCATGTAAGGCGGAGAGCACGGGTTCGAGCCTTCCACTCAGGCGGTCACTGTAATCGTAATCGAGTATTTATATAGCGCCACTCAAGATCATAGGCGTACTGTGTCCTTTAGCATGTCCTTCGCGCACTGTTGCTCAGCCCATCGATGTTCTGTCGTATGATCGTGTGTGACCTTCTGAACTTTGGAGGGAGGACAATATCAAATACATTGTATAATTATGATCTATTGTGACCTGCTTCATAGGCCTAGAAGTAGACTGCTGATCGGCGGTAAATCTGATACCACGTTTAGGGTATTTCTGATTAGAATTCTGAATCCGCCGCGCCGTGCATTAGCGTAAATTCGGAGACGCATGCGATGGGCCACGGCTGGATGAACTCCATGTAATCCTCACCAGGCGCCAGAGGGAGCCACTGCGAACGAGTCACAACCAGTTGCGAACGCTAGTGCTAGCTGATGGGCAGTCGGTTGTTACGAGTTCCACTTCAATGAGTGCGACTGTGTCGACAAAGTCCGTTCAAAATGAATTACACAACATAGGCGATGAGAGGAAGAGAGACGTTTAATTATTCGTCTGGGGATGGCGTTAAGTCCAACACATTTCAAATTCGATAGAATTTGTTCAAAGTAACATTGTAATCTATAGACGATGAGACACAGCGCGCGAGAGAGAATGTGTGTTTTGTGTGTGTGTGTGTGTGTGTGTGTGTGCGTGTGTGTGTGTGTTAGAGAGACAGACAGACACACACAAACACAGAGACAGACAGACAAAGAGACAAAGATAGACAGACAGACAAACCGAGACAGATAGAGAGAGAGAGACAGACAGACAGACAGACAGACAGAGACAGACAGACAGAGACCTGTTTAATTATTCGTCACGGGATGGCGTAAGTCCAACACATTTCAAATTCGATGGAATTTTTCAAAATGTTTTGTATAAAATTATGTAAACAAGGTGACGAAACAGTCGCTGTGTGTGTGTGTGTGTGTGTGTGTGTGTGTGTGTGTGTGTGACAGACAGACAGACAGACAGAGACAGAAAGCGAGACAGACAGAGACAGACAGACAGACAGAGACAGACAGACAGACCTGCTTAATAATTCGCCACCGGACTGAGTAAGTCCAATACATTTCAAATTCATAATCGGCCGAATCCCTTTTATAGCCAGCGGAGCTCTTAACAGGAACATTCGTCTAATCGTCGGTTGAAGCACACGAGTCTATCAACCAAGTGAATGGACGTAATGTAATTTTACACGTTTCGGGTTGAAGGTTACACTGGTCTTATCGTGAAGTCTGCCTAGTCATTGGATGTAAACTTAATCATATCTTCCAAGAATCTCTGGAAAGGCGCTTCATAAGTTGAATTACGTTCTTAAGTAGGCCTTCGACGAGTGTTTTGCGTCATCAGCTACGTCATCGTGATGGGTGTGGCCTCCTCTCTGCCGCTGACAAAACCGGAATTGGCGGAAATCCGAAAGGAAACCGGATGTGAGTATCCCAGTATTTATTGCAACGACAAAACTCTGTGTAGGCCTACTATAAAAGTTTTTGTCCGCGTGAGCTTATGAAGTAGGACTCGATCGGAACGCCACTGGAGAGCGATCTCCGGACGACGCTGCGCTCGTGAATAAGCTGGTGCCCTGCGATTAGCTTCAGAGTGGCGCTTTAGAAATGTGAAGCTTACGATTACGATTATTCCTATAGAAGTACAGCGGTAGGCCTACAAGTGAAGTTTACTGCAGTAGACTAAATATCACGATCGAAGGACCGTTGCATAAATGCCAAGTCCCTTCTAGATCTCACATAATGTGAGATCTATCCTGTCTTAAGCGCTGCAGCCAGACTTATTGCACGTCTTCCTCGGTACTCTCACATCTCCACTAGTCTTACATGACTAATGATCTTCACTGGCTCCCTCTCTCGGCTAGAATCAAGTAGGCCTACAAGATCCTGCTCCTAGTTGCTAAGTCCCAGCAGGGCTTGGCTCCTAGGTACCTTTGTGACTTAATGTGTAAGCCACTCTGCACGTTCTTCTCGCCCTCTTCGTTCTGCTGACCGGCTTGATCTCTTCGTACCTCGGTCGCGAACCTCATTAACCCAGCATCGGGTTTTCGCTGTAGTGGGTCCTTCAATATGGAATGACCTTCCCCTGCAATTCGTAGCAGGCTTCTGGAGGTGATTTCATCTTCCTCTCTTCTCTGCTTAAAGACCTTTCTCTTTTCTCGGGCCTGTCACGCTGAGAGCGCTTCTGAATAGCTCTGCTGTGAGAAGCGCTTTACAAATGTTCAGATTAGATTAGATTAGATTAGATTTGGGTTTAATCCATCCAATGCCCATCTAAATGCTTGCAGAATAAAAATGGTAGATCGATTTGCTTATTTCTTAAGCCGTTTGTCTTGCATCGTGTTCTGTTGGTCTCGTTTCCGTTGAGATCCCTGTTTTGTCTTGTTTCAGTTTCAATTTTTCTTGTTTCAGTTTCAGTTTGTCTTGTTTCAGTTGTCTTGTTTCAGTTTCTGTTTGTCTTGTTTCAGTTTCGACGACTCTTTTGGTCAGCCTTCATCGACGTTTCAGTGACCTGGACAACAGACATGGCGGAACACTCAAGTAAGTCCCTTTCCCTACTTAGGCCTATACTAGGTTCGATGGACAGCGGCGTTGCAATGGGTTGAAAGCCTTCATTTCCCGCACTCTCAGATCTCAGAATTATAGACCGGTTCGCATGGTTATAAGAACGAGCCCATCATTAATTGACACGATCGGGGTGTATAATTATTTTGGTTTAAGGCTGTAAGATCAAACTATAAGATGATGACAGCTGAAGTATCAAAGTTCGACCCACGGATTCAACTTTGGTCACAAAATGGAGAGCTGACGCGTTAGCCAATTTATCACCGTGCACGATGTCCAACATTGCATAATATATGCAATAATTTATGGAATCGTGGTCTTATCTGGTCCACACCAGTCGCTGGCATAGGCCTACACTTCATTGAAAGCTTCTTGTTGGATGCGGAAATATCGGTTTTCCATTTGTATAATGTCATCTCGATCTGCGTAATTCTATTTACAGTGCATGAGAAAGAAAGTCCTAGTTGCTGTGCGGAAGTGTGGAATGAGTGGAGTGACAACGGGTAAACACTAAACGAACAATTTTCAATTTTTTGTTGGCAGCCGAGAGGACTTCATGAAAATCAAGAGGTTGGCGAATAATCCTCTGAAAGAACGAATCATACAATCGTTCTTTACCGATCCGTAAGCTCAACGATAAGACACGCATTTACTTTTAAATATAATTTTATTTGCATATATTTACATGTATTTTACATATTATTTGCTTTTATATCGTCGAATGCCTTGAGGAGATTCTACGTCTCCAACTTCTTCTTTCTATGCTGTTCACGTCTGTCTCTGTATCTCTCTATCTCTGTCTGTCTGTCTGGCTCTGTCTCTGTCTCTGTCTCTATTTTTCTTTCTGCCTCTCTCTGAGTAAATATATGAATAAAAAATACAAAATGATTAAAATGAATATTTAAATTGATCGAAAACAAACGAATGAAATATCGTTGAAGGAGCGCCTACTAGGCTGCCGATCTAGCTGAGGTCATCTATTGTAGCTAGAATTTTGTGAGATTTAGGCGGTTTTTCCGAACAGTTTTTGGATTAAAAGTTTGTGCATACGATCGGCCGACGTCGTAGAAACTTTTTTGCTACCAAATCGAAAGCCTTTTGCTGAAAAGATCGATTTAAATCAGCTGGATACTAACACATAGGCAATCTCCTGACCACCGATGCGTGACGATCCAATGCCCAGACGCACTGAGGCGCGAAGTCAGTCAGGCTTAGAGGGCTAACAGCTTGATGACGCCTGCCTACAGCTCCGGTGAGCTTCTTTCGTTGCGCACCGGTGCGCATGTTCATCTGAGGCTGAGACCGGCCGATTGTGTTCTTTCCGTGCTAAAACAACATGGCATTCTTCGATACCGAGGCGCTCGCGGGGGAAAACAAAAGCAACGGAAAATACCAACTATACTCACGTTGGCACGCCCAGCTCTAGGGGCAAAAAGATCTCAGACGAAAGCAAGGCGTCGCTTGGTCCTGATCCGCCCGATCTCAGCGTCGACTGGATCTCGAGCTGCACAACGCTCGTCACCTACACCTGACACTTACATAGTCAATGCTCGCTCGCTGGCCAAGCCGGGCGCGCTATCTCATCTCGCTGCTGAGCTGCGGGGGTACGGGACTGATATAGCCATCATATCCGAGACTCACTTCAAGGAAAAACATACAGAAGACGTATGTCGAATACTCGGCTTCCGGACATTCAGACGTGACCGTCGAGGGAGAAGAGGTGGAGGTGTGGCCATCTACGTCCGAGACCATCTAACGGCTGACGAATGTCCGATTCCAGGGATGCCTGAAAATCTTGAGCTCCTGTGGGTCCGAGTCCAGTCACCGTCAGGAACTCTCTATGTTGGCTCCCTCTACCACCCGCCTCGCCCGCTCTATGAGGCCGCGACACTCTTGGAATGGCTGGAAAAGTCGGTCAGTGACTTGACTCAGCGAGATGACGGAGCAATGGTGACGCTCGGAGGGGACTTCAACCGTCTCTCCATAGGTGAAGTAGCTGAGCGCACCGGCCTGCACCCAGCAGTGACGGAGCCCACTCGAGGAAGAAACACTCTTGATATGTTCATGGTCTCTGTCCCAGATCTCTATAAAATCAAGGTCATAACATCAGTCATCAATACGGACCACAAGGCCATCGTGGCCTTCGTCGATAGCCCGCCTACTGGCCGGAACAAAAGAAGTGTCAAAATCTCCTACAGGAAGCGCTCACCGGACCAACATGCGTGCTTGCTGAGGAGCCTTCGCGACGAAGCCGGAGATGCTCCGATTGCCGCCGATCCACAGGCTGCCTGGGACTTGTTCTACAACGAGGCAAGAAGTAGACTGGAGCGCATTTACCCGACTCGGATGGTCAACATCACCTCAAGGGACCCCGATTTTATCACCCCAGAAATCAAGTACCTTCTTCGCCAAAAAAATCGCCTTATGAGGAAGGGCAGAATTGAAAAGGCGTCCTCTATTGCTCGTAGAGTGGCAAAGGCGATTTCCAAATCGGTCTCGTCCTCTCTGGAAGACGTTGACCCAAGACAAGGGACAAAGGCTCTATGGCTTAAGGCCAACAAAATCATTAAGAAACCCAGTGCAGAAGCAACGCCCTCCACGATTGATGCAGAAACCCTCAACAGCTACTTCGCCGCCGCCTCGACCGATCCACTTTACACTGTACCACGTCTGAAATCATCAGCCGCCAACAATGAGGACACGATCTCAGAATGGCAACTATTTAACATCCTTGACCGACTGCACCACACCTCTGAGGGCCTCGACGGCCTCCCTGCATGGTATCTCCGTCTCTCTGCGCCTGGATATGCCAACCGATTGACCAAGTTAATCAACCAATCGCTGTCTCAATCGCATGTTCCAGATCAGTGGAAAACTGCGATCATCCGTCCAAAGGCGAAAGTAGCCTCTCCAAAATGCCCGGCTGACTACCGTCCGATCTCAGTAGTACCGATCCTGTCCAGGGTGGTTGAACGAATTCTGGTTCGAGCTTACCTCTACCCAAGCTTCTACGACATGCCAACACCGCTCACACTGGCGGACCAATTCGCCTTCCGCCCGACCGGGTCAACCACTGCGGCCTTGGTAACAATTCTCCAAGACATCAGCGAGCTTCTAACCACAAACGACCATGTGGTAGTAATATCATTGGACTTTACAAAGGCCTTCGATTCCTTCAGGCACTCTGCTATTGCTGAAACACTCTCTAGGTTGGACATACCAGATTGCATCTTCAACTGGTTTGTTAACTACCTGAACGGTAGAAAACATGCAACCTTCTTCAACGGGGAAACATCAACAACAAAGGACATCAACGCGAGCGTTGTCCAGGGCTCTGCTGGCGGCCAGGGGATGTACATCACGGGAACCTCAGACCTGCGTCCGGTTAATGACGTCAACAAACTGCAGAAATATGCTGATGACACCTACCTGCTAATCGGTTCTAATAACATCGACTCAGCACAACCGGAATTACAACACCTGCAGGAGTGGGCCAAAAGCAAAAACCTGCACATTAACAAATCGAAGACACGAGAGATGGCAGTGGTGGGGCGATTACGACCATCCCTGGCCCTGCGGCCATCTGTAACAGGAGCAGCTCGCTCCACATCCATCAAAATGCTGGGTGTCACCATCGGGGAACGCCTCACGGTCTCGGAGCATGTTGACCTGACCGTCAGATCATGTGCATCTTCTCTTTATGCTCTTCGAGTGCTGCGCGAGCACGGACTACAAGGTCCGGCCTTACATCTAACTACTCGTGCCACAACTCTGGCGCGTTTACTGTATGCGTCCCCGGCCTGGTGGGGCCTGATGAGCTCGAGTGAAGTTGATCGCGTCGAGGGGCTCATGAGACGGGTCAAGAGGGCAGGCTTTCTACCTCAGGATGCCCCGACCGCGACCCAAATGGCTGAAGCCGCTGACGTAGCCCTCTTCTCTGCTATCATCCAAGATAACAACCATGTCCTCCGCAGGCTCTTTCCTACTCGGTCTGTTAGCAACTATAACCTACGCCCTAGGCCTCACCCCTTCGAACTTACAACAAAGAACAATAAAATCTTCGTTCCACGCATGCTTTTCAAAAACGTCTATTAGATGAAAAACTGCCACTCTCAATAACTCATGTATTCTGTTGCGTTTTGTCGACAGTTTTGTGTTAAATAAACGAATATGATGATGATGATGAATGAATGAATGAATATATATATATATATATATATATATATATATAACTGAATTAATTAAAAATATAACTGAATTAATTAAGAATAAATATATAAATAACATCATTAGAAATAAATATATAAATAACTTAATTGATTATTGATTGTGTTGCCCCCTCTGTAGGGATTCGTTGGAATTGACCTTCGCTCAGTTCGTTCGTGTCATCGCCTGTTTCCGTCCTGCGGTAGAGGGCGTCACTCCCGATGACGACATCAACGGAAGACACTCCAAAGTTAAAAGTAACAAAGACACCATATCACATGCACAACACACACAAACACACATACACACACACACACACACACACACACACACACACACACACACACACACACACACACACACACACACACACACACACACACACACACACACACACACAAGCACACATACACACGTACGCACGCACGCACCCACACACACAAACATGCAACACACATACACAAACAAACACATACACACGCACGTACACGCAAACGAACACACAAATAAACACACACACGCACGTACTAACATGAGAAACTCTTGTGCTGCTGAATACCTTATTCAACCAGATGTATTATAGCCTACTTGCAAAGTCTAAGGCAGATAGAGTTTTAGACCTTACTAAAGCTGGACTACCTGGTACCTAGGAGTAGCATATTAAATGGAATAATATTCAAAGCATCATCCGCTCATCCATCTATCCATAAATCGATCCATCAATCGACCCATCCATCAATCGATCGATCGATCGATCGATCGATCGATCGATCGATCGATCCATCCATCCATCCATCCATCCATCCATCCATCCATCCATCCATCCATCCATCCATCCATCCATCCATCCATCCATCCATCCATCCATCCATCCATCCATCCATCCATCCATCCATCCATCCATCCATCCATCCATCCATCCATCCATCCATCCATCCATCCATCCATCCACCCACCCATCTATCCATCCATCCATCCATCCATCCATCCATCCATCCATCCATCCATCCATCCATCCATCCATCCACCCACTCACCCATCCACGTATCCACCGGTATGTTGTGTTGTCTGTGAAGTGACGTTTCGGATGATGGATGCCGATGGAGATGGACGAGTCTCAAAGGAGGAACTGCTGATCGCCCTGCGAGCAATGATGCGAATCGACGTCGGAGAGGAAGAGGTGATTTCAAATGCACACCTTATTTATATAGCGACCGTATAATATATTCTCTACCCTGCTAATTTTTCAGTGAATTTATCGGGTGAGATCTTTCAACACGGCTTCCCCTTTGAATGGGTGCCGCGTCCTAGGCCTCTATAAGGTCCCACGTACGGACCTGCTAGCCCGAGATTCAAATCTCTTGAATAAGCCACCATAGGGAGGCGAACCGCAACTCGCACGTATTGTATTGTATTGTATTTGAAAACTTGTTATAGCGCCCCTACCAGATTGCCCATTCAGAGGCGCTCGATCCCGACTACTGCGCGGACGCTGAATCGGAGTTTCACGCCGAAGCGCATGAGCAATTGCGAGTGAAGGACTTGCCCAGGGTCCCTACGCGGCGGCTTTTGAGGTGGATTCGAACCGGCAACCCTCCAGCTGCAAGGCACCGAACATACCCCTATACCACCGCGCCCCAGTATATTGTGTTGTGTTGTATTGTACTCCACGTTTATATTGCGACCGAGCCACCCGCAGTAAAGATCCGAGAAATTAATCTCTGATAAACCGACCGACCGGGAATCGAACCCGGGGCGCCGGCGTGACGAGCGGGCTACCAACCCACTCGGCCACTCAGGATCTCTAAATTAAATTAAATTACGTATGGATGTGGAATTGTGGATAAGGATGTAGCTATTAACTGGGCTGGATACAAGAGTTCAGAATCACCTTTTCATAAAGCGCCGGTCAAAATAACTAAATATACCGTAGAGTCCATTGGGAGAGGGATTTAAAGTAATGGTAACACTCTGGCACGAAGAGCAGAAGATCAGCATAGACGCGGGGATCGATTCCCGCTACCCTCCCAAAGGTCGACTAAACCTTTCATTTGCCATATCTTCTTTTGGTTCTCTGCCTTCCTAGCCAGGTTCGTAAGTCCAATGTCGCCATTCGTCACGTTGTCTGGCTTTCTCATTCAACTTGCTGTAATCCTTCTCCATCATCCAGTCCAACAACATCATTCTCGGTCTTGCTCTTGTCTTCTTGCCCTCCATTCTTCCCTCAATTATATATTATATAGTTATAGATGGCGTTGATAAAATGAAAAGTAAGATGTGATGGGCGCCTTGCATGGCTGCCAAACAGTTAAATTCGACTCCTGTAATAACTCGTGATCATCCGTTCATACTTTGAATTGTAATCATACTGCGGTTTGAAATAATAAGCGAAGATTATTATTATTATTATTATTAAATGCTTTCTGCCTATGGGTAAAGTGGTTTGCGGACTGATCTTCTGGATGTTGACATGATTACGGTTTGGTTTTAGTGCGCCATCGGTTGATGCCTTGCGCATTAGACACCGGCACAATAGAAGTTGCTAATTAATTACAATTACCGTGTTGTCTGCGTTAATCTGCCCTGTACGTCTGTAAGTCCGTCTGAAGCTACGTTTGTTTTGTTGTTTCGTGTTGTCAGTTGTCGAGCATCGCTGATCAGATGATTCTGGAGGCTGATGAGGATGGCGACGGATGCATCGGATTCGAAGAGTTCGTTAAGATGACGAAGAAGGTCGAATTCGAAGAGAAACTCAGCCTCCGCTTTCTCGTCGCTTAACTGACTTCCAATTATAGCCACATAAATAAATAGATGTCCTGGCGGCACATAAATTTATACTGTATTTGACCTGGCGGCATATAAATGCATAAATTAGTTGGCGGCACGTAAATGCATGCACTGTATCTCACCTGGCGGCACTTAAATGCATAAATGAAGAACATCGTGGATATATAGGCCTATAAGTGGAGAAGAGAAATTTTACCTACAGACCATGAGAGCAGGTGTCACGAAATAGAGTATCCCATACATGAGTATCCCCCTGAGCAAAATGGAGTATTCGGTTTAGTTTGCATTTCTGGCGGTTTCTAAGTGTATTCAGTCGCACTGTTTGGATTTATTGTATACATAACAGTTTTTAAGTTGCGTATAAAATTATTTGGTTTGTACGTCGACCTGAAATTAATTTACTTCGTTTTTGGTGATTTTGACTGGATTTTCGTCTTGGCTATCGTGATACGTATGACGATGGGGGATAGAATGGTTTATCCCCGGATACTCTAAACCGGTTTATTCCATTCGGGGGATATGCTTTAGGGGGGGTAGAATATCTGGGGACACCGGCAAGCGCTGGACAATCTTTAAATTGTAACTTTCACCTGTGCAAAAACTCTAAATCATCTTACTCTTTATACAAGCTGCAGCAGTTACTAGTTTTATGAAAAAGTAAATATGAGCATTGATTGCATAAGTTGGCGTCATTCTGCATGTATATCATTCAAGAATATTTCTAAGACGCCGTGTATATATATTTTTTACCACGGGCCAAAAATAATGTTGGTAATAAAAATGATAATAACAATAATAGGTCCAGTACTAAAAACAGGTCATAGAGGAGGGCGGGGCAAGAGCGGCCCCTTAAGGATTTAATCTAAATATCTACTAGCAGGTGAAAATATTGAAACAACAGACTATACCCTGTTATAGGCCATTGAAGTGGCTCTGCAGAGTATACAAATTATTTCAAAAAAATACATGTCATTCTTTGGTATTTAACATTTTATGCAGGCCTTTAAAAAGCCACTCTTGCCCCACCGGTGGGGCAAGAGTGGCATGAACGGCCAGTCAATATGGAAGCAATGTCGTATTCAGTTATTCTTTTTCCCATGTTATTTATCATCCAGCGGTCACACTCTTGGCTGTAAAAAACCTTTAACGCTCTAAAGACAGTGTGATCTAGAGGCTGGAGTTTGCTGCTGGTGTGGGGAGGCAGAGTTAAAAGTATAATCCCGTTTGCTCTTGCTTTTTCAATCGCTTCAAGGGATTTATGACTGACGTGATTGTCGAGTACAAGGAGGACCTTCTGCTGAATCTGCTCCTTGGTTGGTCGAACATGTTCAATGAAATGGTCCAAATATTGACTGAACAACGTGCTGTCTATCCATCCATATCCTGAGCAGTACCCAACAGTTCCGGAAAGAGCATCATGCAACAAGCGATCACTCATTCGCTGCCTTGGGAAAATCATGGCTGGCGGAATAAACTGACCCGTAGCACTAACAGCAGCTACAATTGTGACAGTGCGACCCTTCTCTCCACTTGCAATTCTGCCAAGGTCAGAAGTGGACATTCCATAGAAGATTCCTTCCATTTCCACTACACGTTGCTTCAACTGACTTTCCATTTCGTCTGTAAAAATTCGTTTGAATCGACCCAGATTTGTTGGTTGTGGCAAATCGAATGACTTTAAACGCTTTTGCATGGTCGCTCTAGGAATTCTAAATTCTTTAGACGCTGCTCGCAGGGACATTTCTTTATTTTTGACAACCGTCAAACAACGTTGCAAATTCTCAGATGGATATCTTCCACGCTCGCTTTTCCGTTTATAATGTCTAACCATGTTCTGAAAACGAGACTAAACAAATTAACAAATGTGAAAATAGACCCCTATAACAATTAATAAATGGAAGACAAAACTTTTATTTAGTACGGCCTTATGATGGGGCAAGAGTGGCCGTCGATGGGGCAAGAGTAGCAGAGGCCACTCTTGCCTCATACTGCCACGGCTACTCTTGCCCCGTTGCTGTACCAATTACATTTTTAAATAATTACTAGTGACATCTTGCGAATTCACTGAAACTAATATGCGCATTCAATGCCCTTGTTATGTCTTCGCAACAAAAACCTATCGAAAAATTTCGTATCAAAAACATTGATTTTATCCTAAATTATTCCTAACCATTCCGATTTATACAGATATTAGGAAAATCAGAAATTCCTTACTTTCTTATAGAGTTTTGCAAGTAAATTTAACAAATTTTATGTCGTTCGAAGCGGCCGATAAATGTCTTTCAACGTGGCGTAGTTTAATCTCTACGCATGCGCAATGTTTTATGATAGGCTTCCGGTTATTCTTGCCCCGCAGGCCGCTGTTGCCCCGCTCTCCTCTAACATGAAAAATGAAATCCTCTGTTTCTCTCCATTGCCTTGGTCCGATGAAATCATTTGCCAGAAATGTTTTCGTACAGTTCGATCTATGTCGATTTCATCGACGCCTTTTCTGCAAGTCTTCCATCGAATGCTACTAAGGCATTTTGCCTGTTGAGTATCTATTGAGTGCGTAGTACTAGTGCTTGTTGAACGGTACCTAATAGCGGACGGGGTTAGGTCTACCTGTCCAGTTTCATCATCATCCTTTATCCAAGTTTGGCATGCTTGGGACTCGTAGGCCCTACCACCGAAAATAGCATCAGAGGACTTAAGTTTAGTCTTTATTTAGACTGCGTGTTGTTTAGGTCTATCATCGTAGGCCTATACTCATTCAGTTCACAAACTTACTTAAATGCCTAATTTTGTGCTGATAACAAAATGCTTAATTAAATATTGCGCATGATTCGAAATTGTAGGCTACATACTGAAACATTCGAGCTAGAGCTTGCCAGCCCATCGTTTTTTTCGCCAACGTCAGTAAATGCAAGAACAGAATTTCATAAAATTATGCAAACGAAGTAAAGGACAGAATTTCATAAAATTATGCAAACGAAGTAAAGGACAGAAATTATTTCATAAAATTATGCAAACGAAGTAAAGGACAGAATTTAATAAAATTATGCAAACGAAGTAAAGGAGAAGATAACTGTTTTTTAAAGTAGCCTAACGCAAATATAGTAAACCAATTGTTAGCATAGGCCTATATCTCAAACGAATTTCAAGACAGTTGTTTTAAGCTAAAGTGTATAGAAAACAGTGACTATAAGATACGACCATATTACACCAGATGTCGAAATTATTTAATATAAATTGTCCCTATCATGCATGGTGAGTGGTGACTGTGGCTCATTCTTCTGTGAAACGGAAGGTAATTAAATCACTTGTTTTAGAATTGAAATCAGAACGAGCACCCACCATCTCATGCCTCTCCCTATTGTAGTGCATATAATTGGGGTACAATAACTCTCCATCATCAAGCCGTGGAACTGCAACATCCATGAGATTAAGTTCAGAATCTAAAAGCTCGATTCTGCCACCATAGTAATCTACCAAAATTCTACCGTTAATATCTTCAGAACTCTTACCACCACACCCTCTATATAATGATTGATATTTGCGTATAATTCTCCCACTCACATCGATCTCCAACAATTTTGTTTTAGATCTGCTGTTACTAGAAGCCAACAAAAGGTTTCCATTTGATTTCTGAATTACGCTGTTAACATATCCGAGCCCATAAAGAACTGGGTACAACTTTATTTTAAGCTGCGCGAAACCATTGGCATCATATATGGCTACTATAGTAGGTTCCGGACTTCGCTGCCTTGCAAGGATAATTACGTTACCATTAGCAGATGCGGATATATGATCCATATCAGACTTTGGTAACTTTAGATTTTCAATCCACAGTGATGCTTTAAACTGATGTTCATCCTTGGTAATGCGTATAACTGAAGTTCTATACGTATTCGCATTCAGAAGATACACGCAGTTTGACACGCCACAGGCTGTCATATCACCCAGATGAAAGTTTGGTAGCGGGATGACAGCTTTCGGTTGGACCACGTTGCTGCGGTTGTAAACATTGAGCACATAACTCCCATAATCATGTAGCGTGCTGAGGATAAATACTTCATCGCTCAGTGAAGTCAGACCGTTGACGTATAACTGGATCGAACGCTGAAGCAAAATTTCCCAACGAATCGTCTGCTGAGCTAAAAACAAACATTGCTCTGCTTAATTTATTGCGCAAAAATTGACTTTTAAAAGGTGACAGAAGTTATATATAATATCGTTTAATTGAGAAAAACAATCTGACAAAAAAGCAGAAATGCTAACATGAGTGATAAAGAATAATTAAAGTTCATTAAAACATTTTAGAATAAACTAGTAAATATTTTTATATTTAGTTATTGCAAGTTTATTGGTCAAATGCTGTTTTACTCTGACGTATGTTTGTTTTACTCTGACGTATGTTTTAAGCTTTTAGACATATCTTATATGTGTACGCATTTGTGCATGTGTGTAGACCTATGTATACATGTAATCTATGTATTCATGTATATATTGCGGTATGCATGTATGTATAATTATATGGTTATGTATGAGCGCTATGTATGTATGTATGTGTGAATGAATTTATGTATGTATGTATGTATGTATGTATGTATGTATGTATGTATGTATGTATGTATGTATGTATGTATGTATGTATGTATGTATGTATGTATGTATGTATGTATGCATGTACGTATGTATGAGCACTTGTTATAGCACCCCTTCAAGATTTCTACTCAGAGGCGCTCCCGACTACAGCGCGGACACTGAATCGGAGTTTCACGCCGAAGCGCATGAGCAATTGCGAGTGAAGGACTTGCCCAGGGTCCCTACGCGGCGGCTTGAGGTGGATTCGAAGCCGCACCCTCCGGCTGATATGTATATGTCATGTATGTATGCATGCAATGATGTGTGCGTATATATGTATGTATAGAAATTTTATAGGCTATTTGTGCGTGCTTGTATGCGTGTATGTATGTATAGAAACATTATTTAGCGCCTTACGAGTTTCTCGCGCTAGTTAGCCTAACTAGTGTCATAGTTCATTTTCAGGATTACAGGTTCATCTTTGAGTAGAAATGGAAAAACAGATAGCTGAAAGAGCCGCCAATGTAAATAGAAGTTCACAGGCCCGGCCTTAGGCACAGGCAAAGCAGGCAGTTGCCTGGGGCGCCAAGGTCTAGGGGGCGCCATTTTGACAAAAAATGTGTCTTAACAGTTTTGTGGTTGTCAATTTTTAGCCATTTTTTCATTCATAATAATTATTTTCATTTGAATTATTGATTTAATTACACGTTTTCAAGTAATTCAATTTCAACACCGCACAAATTTTATTTTAACCATAAAAATTCAATTATTTCACGCCAATCTATGCTCTGTAGTCTGTATCTGTGACCTGACCGTCCGTAAATCTGATGCAGCATATAGTGACATCTTTCGACTAAAATGCCAACAATTGAAGAAATATTGCAGTACTAGATTGTTGCCCGTTCTAAGACGGTGAAGCTTAGCGTGCTCGGGCGAGTGATTTAAAATGAACCCGCTGGCAGCCTGGCCGCCGGCCGAATGTTGGACAGCATGGCAATAGACTATCGCGCCCATGGGCGTATTTAGGGGTTTTGCGGGTTAAACATCCCCAAATAAATTGCCTAAAACAATTTACATGCAATTATATGCGAAATACAAAAAACTGAACTTTTTCGACCATTTTCTATGGAAAACCCCCGAAAACTTTAAAGTTAACGCCCGATCATCAACTAGTAGTTCGTTTGTAATATACTAATACTGCTGCTATTTGCTTAAATTGCTTTCAGCCTTAGGCCTATTGTATTTTGATAAACTGAAACCTGATGGAGAAAAACTACACGCTGAAAGAAATTTCTGATTACTTCAAGAATTAATTTTTGTAATAAATATATTTTTTTCTGTAGTTCGAATTTTTCGGTAATTGGAAGTGTTTTTGCTTTTTACCATTCCCAAAAATTTACATTATCCAGGGTTGAGTATGCTAATAATAAAAAATTAATCAGTTGAGCGTAATGTTCTGGCTGGTTCATCATTGGTTTGTGACGTGGGGTGGACGGTGGAGTGTGGATCAGAGGGCGCCAAATGTATGTTTTGCCTGGGGCGCCATTTGGGCTAGGGCCGGCCCTGGAAGTTCATGGATTGAATAGAAATCACAAGAATCGAAGTTTGAAGACTTCATCCAATCGGTCATCGTTGTATACATTTATGCCTAAATGCAAGATTAACATCAATATAAGAGAAAAAGCTTTATATTGGTTAAGTAGCCTACGCGAGGCAATATGCCAACGTATCTTATGTGTATGGTTTTTGGATGACGCACTCCCAATATTGAATTGGCGTGCAGCAAATATAGATATACAGATTTCCGTCAGTAGATCTATATCTAGACTTGGTTATATTATATATTTATATGGTGATGTGCCTTGCAGTTACCGTGATAGATTGTCAATTGAGAGCTGTGGTTTCAAATCCCTGCCAAGACAGACATTTTTAGTTCGTCTTCTTTTTCCTGTTACCAAATTGCGTTGTAGAGGGCATACCGACCGTACACGGTAAGAACAGGTAGAGAGGGTGTAGACTGACCACCCGCTCTAATATGCCGAGGCTAAGAAAATAAAGTTGCACACTTTATACTCATGATTCCCTCACGGTTAGCCAAAGAATCACTTCGCAAAGATCGTGAATCCAATTTCACGTTTTCGTTTATCATAATTATGCATGATATAAAATTACGGTTATTTTCATGAACTAACCATGGCCGTCCAGAATTCTGTGAACTTCATTTCGAAAGAAGTTGGTGGAAAGAATGCTGCTCCATTGCAAAGAGACTGTTCTAAGTCTGCTTATCACCAGATCAGCTTTTGCTTTCCACACACTTTTGGCCAGCTTCATAGCCCTCACTTCCATAGCAACGGCTTTGACGAGGATACACTCAATTACTTCGACCGGTAGATCTTGCAGCTGCATGTTCAAGTAAACGTTAACAGATATCATATCTGCTCGAACACTTCGCAAGAGTTTATCACCAGATACTCAAACAGGCCAAAGGACCTTTCAAGACGATCCGTTAACTCCACAGCAATCGAAAAGAGTTCATTTATAAATACCAACTTATTTGATAACGTCAAGTTGCTTGTGGGATAACTGGACTCAACACGACACGGCTTACTTCCTACTCACAGCTGATGCTAGTCATGGGAGGCTAATAAGCAAGGTGTTAGCTAAAGGTCTATTGCCTATTCAACCTAGTTTGGTATAAGCAGCACATTTCCTCTCTTTCTTATGACCTTTTACTTCTAGCGATAACTTATGTCTCAGACTATATTTGACCAGATTCCTCCGTGGGATTCGTTCTTGTGCTGATACGATTTTGCATTAATTAATTAGTGATAAAATCGCCACAAAGAATTAGCTCGGCATGCTTCAAGCAGCGATAAAAAAACACAAGACGAAAACGACGTAATATGCTGATATGAGAATACGACGGTTCAGTAAAACAACGCCTAGGATCGCTTAGACGTCTACAGATCTTGTGCAGAAACCCAGTGGGAAACATAATAGTAAAAAGTTGCTGCCTTAGCATAGTTCTAGTGTAAATATTCTCTTGAACACTTTAACTATGATCTTTACAATATGCGTGGGCTAATAAAGCCGTTTGGCTACAGAAAAACATGGAACATGTCGTTCCATAAGCCCCACCATTCAAGCAATTCAATACATAAAGTGTAGAGCACACGAAGTATTGCGAATTGCATTTTAACGCTGTGTAGCTTACCGTCGTGTCACTCATTGGAACGAGTTTTGCACGTTTAGTGTTGTCTTCATGCTGGAATACTGCTATAATAGAAATTGTCAATGAACTCCACATGCATTACAATAATTATGATCAATCAGTTTATATGTCAACATATAACACAGTAATGTAAATGTACACGATTTTATACATCGACAGTATGGCGTAAACCCAGCTAGGCCTAATTATTCAATGAATTGATCGGGTGAGATCCTAGTTGTAGGCCTATATCGATTCTTTTGTCTATGAAGCAATGTGCTCAGAATTGGTCTAATCCTGACAAATGTTCTCAAAGTGCTTCTCATAAAAGAACTGATGAAATTAATGGATGAATATTTAATTATACTCAATTAGTGTAGGCCTATTATAGGCCTATGTTAGTACTATGAAGCCATAATACAACCATGCTGGTTGTCTCGCGTTCTTTGTTTATGAAAAAGATACGCTCAGGATTGATACCTTCAGTTATTTGTTCATCATTGCTGGCTTCAGTTGACGTTCGTTTCTTTGACATGGCGTAAGGACAACACTAGGATCGGCAGAAGAAGAAACGTCACCTCTTGTCACAAACTCACAATCAACATTAATATTGCAAGAAACGCCAATCGGGTGTCGGTAAATGTTGACCGGGCAAATCGAAAGAGAGCTAACTCAATTCGACTGCAAAAGTATATCGTCTACGACAAAATTGTAGGCGAATTAAATGAAGTGCAATAATTAAAATTATTCTCAAATAATATTATGCAATCGATTGTGAATCGAAGCTTTAGTTTAGGTGGAATATTACGTCGATGAGAAACCGCTATTGAATAATGACGTCTAGAAACAATTATTGTGACGTCACGGAATGGATGTGTACTCCTCGTATATATTAATACAATAATAATAATAATAATAATAATAATAATAATAATAATAATAATAATAATAATAATAATAATATTAATACAATAATAACGAAAACAATAATGGCCTCTAGGAGAAGGGTGGGTTGGGTTTGGTTGGGTTTGTTGGGGTGTTGACTGCGCTGGAGGAAAGGGATGGCATCGTTAGAGATTGCCCTGCTCAGCGACGAAGGCGAAGTGGCAACAGGTCCGAGCTTAACGATCTATCGATAAGTAGGCCTAGTGGTGGTAGTTATAGCAGTAGAGGTAGTAGTAGAGATGGGTTACTAATCGATTAGATTCTATCGATAAGCTAATCGATTAGACAAACAGCTAGTTCTAATCGATTAGCTAATTTCAGTAGCTAATTCTAACTCTAATCAATTAGCAATTTAGCCTAACTATTCGATTGAATGTATGTATGTATGTATGTATGTATGTATGTATGTATGAGCACTTGTTATAGCGCCCCTTCAAGATTTCTACTCAGAGGCGCTCCCGACTACAGCGCGGACACTGAATCGGAGTTTCACGCCGAAGCGCATGAGCAATTGCGAGTGAAGGACTTGTCCAGGGTCCCTACGCGGCGGCTTGAGGTGGATTCGAACCCGAAACCCTCTGGCTGCAAGGCACCGAACATACCCCTACACCACCGCGCCCCACTAATAGATTGGATATTTTTTGACAAACAGTTAATTCTAATTCTAATCGATTAGCTACAAGATATTTGCTAATTCTAACTAAGTCTAATCGATTAGCAAATATCGGCGGATAATTCTAATCGATTAGCAATTTAACTAATCGTGTCCATCTCTGGTAGTAGCAGAAGCAGCAGAAACAGTATAGCCGTGAGGGCTTCTGAAATACGTTCCTAAAGTTGCAGATGTGGGCGTCGTCGTCCGATGTCTAACCAAAATAATCGGTCGGTGTAGAATTCTCTCCACCTGAAGTTCTAGAATTCTTTGACAAATTTAGGTTCCTGTTTCCAAAAGAACCCATGGCGGGATAGGCGTCACATGATTCCTGGCAAAAATATTAGGTGGTCTGTTGAGGTCTTCCTGACTACTTGGCGTTAAAGTCATCCGAAGCCGAGAGTTGATCCAGCGCAACCATTAAGACCAGCCGTCTAGACTCGACAAAAGACAGAGTTTCAGTCAACTCCAACCATTAAGAGCCTGTTGTTCTGAGTTGCCCAGATCGCCATACCATTTCATCAACCGTATAAAGCATGCTACTGTGGCGAAATGCACGCCATGACCTTGTTTCTTGATCTGTGGATGATTGTTTCTGT
>JACEVL010002320.1:0-19951 GCA_020284085.1 Aporrectodea caliginosa
TAAACGATTGCTATTGTTATTACGATTGCCATTGTTATTACGATTGCCATTGTTATTACGATTGCTATTGTTATTACGATTGCCATTGTTATTACGATTGCTATTGTTATTACGATTGCTATTGTTACTGCAATTGTTATCGTCGATTCAGTTGGCAAAGCAGATGAAGTGTCCGGTGAGTAAATTCGTGATGCACACGATGTCTCACTTCATGTTCCTTCTGCTCCTCGCTCTGGCCACCTTCCGTCTCGACTCCACCGAAGTCCTCGTCTTCCAGGGCGGCAACGACTCCACCTCCTCCTCCGTCATCGGCTCCACCACCGCCTCCAGCAGCTACAGCATCAGTGGATTCTGCTTCAACCCAGCGGCGTTTCCAGGCATCGGCGCCAGGACTGTCCTTCGACCGACCAGCTCCACCATCACCTCCGTCCAGATCCTCATCATCTTCTGGATTATCGGTAGGACGAAGATTTACCTGCTATTCTTAATATTTGGCTATTTCCTTATTTCCTTTGAATATGCCGCTCATTTGAAGCCAACTTTCGGATCGCACGTCCCTCGAGTTCAACTATATAGGTACGTAGGTCTAGCAGACTAGCATCAACCCTCAGCAGCAGATGTCTAAAGTGACGCTACAGTAGCTTTTAGATTTTGTCCAGATGGCTTTCATTCATTTATTCATTCATTCATTCATTCATTCAAGGATTTATATAGCACCTCTTCAAAGGGACTACTCAGAGGTACTCCGACTCCAGCTCAGCCGAGAAGAACAGTTTTAAGATTAATATAGGTGTCAGAGAGAGAGACAGACAGACAGACAGACAGACAGACAGACAGACAGACAGACAGACAGACAGACAACAGAGTTCTGGGAAGTAGGAGTAACGCCAGAGGAATCCAACTCCAGACCGTCGGGTCTACAACTGAGAAAGCTTGGTTTTGCATGGCAGATGTGCGAGCGAACGGAACAAGTGTAGGGGAGAGTATGCACCCTTGATTCTATTTTGTAACTCTCTCCTTTGAATTTGGATCTAATGTGTCTAACTTTATATTCAATGTTCTATCATTCCTTCATTTTTAATATTTTATGTGCCAAAAACGAAGGTGACTCAGATGGGATCAAGGGTGCATGTATGTATGCACCCTTGATCCCACTTATATGCACCCTCGATCCTATGGGATCAAGGGTGTATATGATAAATTTATAGTTAATTTCTAGGATCAAGGGTGCATATGCACATCGGGATCAAGGGTGCAACACTCTACTATTTTTACAATATGCAAAATAACTTTTTATAAACATCACCTAGAACCCTGCAAAGTTGTTTGTACTACACTGAAAAAAATATGTTCAAAGCTATTATAATATCAGCAAAATTACTCACCTAACACAAATATCCAAACTGTGAGGTTCGTCAAAACAGCGAAAAATTACTTTTTACCTACAAAAAACTAACTTTTGCAATAGAAATAGAACAATGGCTCAAATCCTCTCTGAGACACATGAAGTGACGTAGAATTAAAATTTAATAGTGTTACTCGCTGCTCGGTGATATTGATTAAGTAAGTACTGAGAAAACTCATTAGGATCAAGGGTGCAAGGGATCAAGGCTGCATAGTGCATACTCTCCCCTACATCCCCCAGTGGAGCGGGGGGAACGACTACCCTGGGTCCCCGACCCAGGCCTTCAGAGGTCTTGCAGATAGGTTGGGGCAAGACCAAGCTGGCACCGCCACACCAAAGAGGCAATCCTACTCACAGATTGTCGTTATCATATTATTCCGTTCCGTCTGATCTATCGGTTCCTCAAGCATCTCGACCCAACCTATTATGGCTGCTTCCTATATATTTCCATTTGCTTCATGTTATACGCATCCATATAACCTGACCTTGTCTCAATGCCCTAACGCATATTAAAGCATCTTCAATCGATGAATTGCTCTCTGTCTGTCTGTCTGTCTGTCTGTTCCTGTCTCTGTCTCTCATACTGTCTCTGTCTCTCTCTGTCACCTCTCTCTCACCTCTGTCTCTGCCCTCTCTCTGTCTCTCTCTGTCTCTCTCGCTCTCTCTTGCTCTGTCTGTGTCTGTCTGTCTGTCTATTCTCTCTCCTCTCTCTCTCTCTCTCTATATATATATATATATATATATATAAAAGGATATATAAGGATATATATAAGGATATATATATATATATGAGGAGAGAAGCTTCATAAGAATGTCGCAGTTTCAAATCTAGCAAACTTGAGGCTTGCCCTGAGCCCTGAGTCAGAAGATGAAATCAGATTCTTGATTTCTAGTAAGAACAACGAAGGCCAGAAACAGCGTGACTCGTCCCATATATATTTCAAACTCTTTGGCCTTGGTTGTGATCAATAGGCTAAACTAATGAAATCACATATATGCATGGATTCCCAGGGCACCAAAACGATCATATATTTATGTGTGTTTGTGTGTGTGTGTGTGTGTGTGTGACTGTGCGCGCGTGTGTGTAAGTGTGTGTATGTGTTTAGGTGTATGTGGTGAGGTGTGTGAATGTCCGTGTGAACAAATTTTTTGCATATATAATGACACAGGTGTTCTTTGGTTGATATATATATAATGTGTATCGATTGTTAAGCGTTTTAGTCTTGGGCCCTTTGTTTGTCGGCTCGTGGGCGCTTGGAAAAGGCCTAAACTTGGCTGCGTGTTGTTTTCCTGCAGTTAGCCCCCAAACTTAAAACTGCTGATGCAGGGGCCAGTGTAGAAAATTGTTTTAAGGCAAGATTTGAGTTTTTTGTTAAAACTGTGTTTAAAAAGAAACATTAAAGAAGTTAAATTTTTTCAGTTGGGTTAAAGCAATTTATATGTAGAGATAAAAAGTTCTTGGGGTGGTCACAACTAAGAAAGAAAAGTGTTGGTGACATATTTGGTGACACAATTAAACAACGTCGGGGATTCAAAAACAACTTTGGGATTAAAACAACTCGGGGATTAAAAAGTGGGGGAGAAACAACGTCGGGATTCGAAACAACGTCGACTGGTGAATACGAAAATTTAAAAACGACAACGACAGCCTCAACGACAAAGGTATAAAGTTGGTTGTTATCAAAGCAAAGAACAATCCCCAATACTTCAAACGCAAAAGAAAATAAATTGTTTTTCCAGAAAGGACAGCACTGAGGTAAAAGAAGTAAGATGGAGAAATTAAGAACAGGCACTCTAAAAATCAGAAATGAAGAAGATGTCTTCTGAAAGATTAAAACAACGCTTGTTATTTTGAAGAAGAAAACTGAAAGATATGTCACGTGAGGACATGCTAGAAGCGCTAACTGAAGTCTGGCTTAAGGAAGAAGCAGAAAAAGAAGAAGGTGCTATTGAAAGTGTTATGGAAAAAGGTTATTGAAAAACCGTCTGGACTTATGTCTATGGAGATGATGATGCAGGGGGATGATGATGAAAGAAAGAAAGAGAGGAGAAACAGGAGACAAGAAGAGAAAGAGAAAGAGGCAAAGACAAGGACGAGAAGATTACGTCTTCAACAGAAGGGCAAGACGAGAAGAAAGAGAGCAGAAACGTCTTCAGAGAGAAAGGAATGCGACAGGCAGAATTACGTCTTCAGAGAGAAAAGAGAAGAGGCATAAGAAAGAGAGCGAGAAAAAGGCAGAAAGCAGAGAATACAAGACAGGAGAATTACGTCTTCAGAGAGAGAAGAGAAGAGAATGCAAGACAGGAAAAATTACGTCTTCAGAGAAGAAGCAAGGGAAGCAGGTTCATTGTGGGAACTTTGAATTTACAAGCAACAGTTTGAAAGCAAATTCAATTAGAACAATTGAGAAGAGATAGAAGATGCTGAAAGGAGAAAATTTAGAACGGATGATTGAATTTGAAAAGGCGCGGAAAAGTGACGAAAAGATACGTCAGCAACAGATTGAAGAGAAGAGACTACGTGAAGAAGAAAAGGAAAAGTGCAATTTCAGAGTTGGAGCGAGCAGAACAGGTTAGACAAAGAAGAACTGAAATTACAGAAAGAAAACATGGAGAAGGCGGAAAAGGAAAAGAGGAAGGGAACTTTTAAAGTTGGAAAAAAAAAAATAGCATTAAAAGAAGCACAACTCAAAGAGGAGAAGCAAAATAAAGATGCACAAGAACAAAGAAGGCAAGAAGAACAGAAGAACAAAAAGGAACACAAGAAGAAAGTGAAACGATGGTTTGCTAAAATAAAGAAAATTGGTGATGCCATGAAACACGTGTTACCTAAAATGCCAAACGATATGATGCACCCTTACCATTATATTTCGAAACAGTTGAGAATAATATTTCGTAAGTTTCAAAAAATAACAATTCTGGGTGAAGTTAATATTGCCATTGATGACTCGAAAGCTAGAACTGTACTAAACAGATTGTCATTCGCTTGATTTAGATGATTATGAGATCGTGAAACAGCACTTGTTAAAAAGAATTCAAGTTCACCGAGAGAGTACAGATCGAAGTTTATTGATGCGAAAAGACAACTGAAGAAACGTATACAATGTTTTACAGCAAGGCTGAACTTGCTGAACTATTATGTGAAAAGTCGATAAAGTGGATAAAATTTTGAGGAAGCTGTTTGATTTATTAGTGGCGGATAAGTTGAAAGAATCACTACCACCAGGTCCCACTACAGTTTGTGTTGTCAAAGGAAGGAACTGATTGTTACGAAGGCAAGTGTTGTGGTGGCAGACCTAGCGGACATTCATGTTAATAATCGAATTGGTTTGGCAATTCCGAATAAGACAAGTTTTGGTTTTGTTCCTATTGTAAAAAGAAATCAGCAGTTCACTCTCCAAATTTTGGTTTTCATTGGAAGAGCAATCAAAAAACAGGAAATTCAGTTAAGAGGTGCAGAAGTGAAACCAAATTCTGCAGTTGTTCACGAGAATAGAGAAGTCGATGATGACCAGACAACGTCGGACATATAACAAGTCACCTGCAAGGATTGGCGCGAGAAGAGGCAATGCATCGTTTGCTCCATATATAAGAGGAAAGAAAGCATCGAACAACGAGGGTGCAGTGGTGAAACAGTTGTCATAACTGCAGATCAGACAGGCATTTAATGAAATTCTGTCCGGTTCCTGTTACAACCTCAAATTATGGTGCAAAGCAAGAACATTCGAGGGTAAATCAAATTCAAGTGGTTGGTGATTCAGAAAGTCAAGCCACAGAACATACAACAGAACAATGAAACTGAAGTTAAGTCAGTGATGAAATGTCACCTTTCACGTGATATTCAGAAAGAAATTTTATTGCACAATGGAATGCAGAAAGAAATGGTTGGAAAAGATGAAAGTACAGCATTGAAGAAAGAAAATGTTATTACAGTACGTCGAGGTAGAAATTCGTGGAACAGCAGGAAAAGAACCAATAAAAGTAAAAGCACCGATTGATTCTGGAGCAGAGGTTCCGGTGATTAGTGAAGAAGTACTGGAGGCATGAAGGAAGAGCAAATTGGAAAAGTGAACTTTAATGCGTGGCAGGAGATGCCATTCCTGCAAAACTAGTGAAAGTTGATGTAAAGGCTGTGTGTTGTAACGATGGGGAAGGAAGAAGAGGTAATTCCGCATAAAATCAAATGTTCACTTACACCTTATGTAACATTGATGTGTACTAGTATTTCCAAAAATGGGAAGCACAGAAGAAGGTTCTTGTGCATTCAGAAATCATTGCAGAACTTAAAGCCGTGCCACAAGTGAAAATGATACAAGGGGAGATGTGTGCAAGCGAATGTTGTAACGACGAGATTGCTGAGTCAGCGAAAGAGAAAGTGATAGAAGTCGAAGAGGAAAGTGAAACTGAAATTTCAAGCGAAGAGGAAAACTGCAAAGTGATGATCAACAAAGTTTAATGCAAGACGGTATAACAGCAGAGATGAGTGAATAAAAAGAGATTGCTGCATGCAAGAATGGTAATCTAAATGAAACGAAAGAAAGAGGATAATGATTGTGATGTGGCGATAGGAGATTTGTTTGAAGAAAATGAGAAAGATGAAGAACAACAGATGCAGATTGCAGACGCAAAAGAAATTCGAAGAACAGCAGAGACAAGATGAATCATTGAAAGCATGATTGGTTCAGCACCAGATAAAGAATCTGAATTCTGCCGTGGTAAATGGGACTTACTGTACAAGAGATATCGAATATTAGAGCAAACGATATATCAATTGGTGTTACCAAAAGAAGCGACGAATGAAAGTGATGGAGTTGGCTCACGAATCAGTATTTGGAGGACATCTTGAGAGAAGAGAAAACTAGAGAACGAATAAAGTTGTCTTTTACGTGGCCAAAGATGAGAAGAGATATAGTGAAATTTTGCAAATCATGTGGGGAAATGTCAGTTAAAGGCAAGAAGTTTGGTGATGGACAGGGGTTCCTGCTCACTCCATTCAAGAGAAGATGTTAGTTTAGAAGAATTACAATGATTATTAGTAGGATCAATCGAGCCAGCATCTGCTGCAGGTCCCAAAACTTACTGTTTATGTGTGATTCTTTCACCAGATGGCCTACAGTGTTTCTGTTGAAATCATTAAGCTGTATGATGCTTTGATGGAGTTGATTTCATGAACAGTTGGTGAATTCTGATCGCGCGACCAATGGAACAAATTTTGGCTGCTAGTCTGAGAGAATTTCGAATTTACCGGGTTGTAGTCCAGATTTGACGCTTAGGTCGACATCCAGAGGCATCAGGATTAGTGAAAGATGGAATCAAACATTCAACGATCTGTTGACAATCATGTAATCAGGGCGACAAAGGCAATGGCACAAAATAATTCCGTTTACGGTGTGGGCATTGAAGAGAAGTACCGAATGCAACTAGGAATTGCTCCTTATATGTTGGTGTATGGAAAGATTCCGCGTGGACCATTGGCAATTCTAAAAGAAAGTTGGACAAGAGAAATTAATTTACCACCTCATGTTGGAATCCAACCAGAAAAGTACTTGAAAGACATGAAAGCAAATATGGAAAAAAGCATTACTGTTTGCAGAATCATATTCACGAGAGAAGCAATTACAGTATACGAATCAATACAACAAAAGAGCGAAACATAAAGAATTTGAACCCGGGTGAAAAAGTTATTGTGTTGTATCCGACGTCAACAAATAAACTGATTTCACGATGGCATGGTCCATGTACTGTCATACAACGAAGATCAAAGTACTCTTATTTGATTGATATGGGGGACGATTGTCGAAAGATAATTCACGCAAATAAAATCAGAAAGTACATTACAAGAGCAATGAGTTGTGGACTAATCGTTGAAGAAGATGAAGACTTTGGTTCAGTGGTTGAACTGCTGACGAAGAATGACTTGCAAGATGAAAAGAATTCACTGAATCTTGATCCTGATCAGATTAATCATTTTAACATTATCTCCAAGAAAAACAATTGCTGGAAGTACTGAACAAATATTCTGATCGATTTTCTGAAAAGCCTGGACTATGTACATTGGTTGAACATGAAATTGAACTGAAACCGGAATTTCGTGAAAAAGAATTTATGGCTTACCGTATTCCACTCATCTATCGAGCAGAAGTTGAACGACAAATTAAAGAAATGCTTCAAGCCAACATTATAAAACCATCTTCGGGCAGAATGGCAAGTCCGTTGGTAATTGTTAAAAAGAAAGACGGTTCTCTGAGACTTTGCCTGCGACTACAGATGCATTAACTCTGTTCACTTTGGATTGTAAATATCCGATGCCGATTGTGAAAAGATGTTTTGCACAAAGGATTGGAAAATCAATGATCTCAATTTTTGATTGTCGAAGTGAGTACTGGACTTGTCCTGTTAAGCAAACTGATCAATGGAAAACTGCTTTTGTTACTCACAATGCTGGACTGTACAGAGTTTACTCATGTTCCTTTCGGAATGATCAACTCAGGAAGAACATTTGTTAAAGCAATTAATATGGTTTTACAGCCTATAAATGAATTTGCGCATTGACCCCTATGTAGATGACATTGCTGTGCATTCAGATGATTGGAAGATTCATTTACAGCATTTAGATGCATATTTAATGCAAATGAGACTGCATAACATTACTCTGAACTTAAAGAAATGTATCTTTGGTAAGAGTGAGGTAAAGTTCATCGGTCATGTGGTTGGTTCTGGAACGATTCAAATGAATCCAGATAGAATTGAAAGTTTAATTAATTTGAAAACCCCAGAAACGAAGAAACAAGTTAAGCAATTGCTGGGATTTTTTGGTTACTATAGACAGTTTATCAAAGATTTTGCACAGATTGCGAAGCCTTATCTGATTTGACAAGCAAACATGTTCCAGATAAGATTGATTGGACTGATAGACATCAACAGGCATTTAATTTATTTAAAGATGCTGTACGCTCTAAAGTTGTTTTATATGTTTTGATGTTGGAAAACCTTTAATTTGTACTGTGATAGCAGTGATTTTGCAGTAGGAGCTGTTTTAACACAGCTGGATGATAAGGGAATAGAACGCCCTGTATCATTTATAAGTCAGAAATTGACTGACACCCAGAAGAGATGGGCAACTGTAGAGAAAGAAGCCTATGCTGTTGTTTGGGCTCTAAATAAGTTAAAAGAGATAATCATTGGATCTAAAGTTCACATCTTTACCGATCACAATCCTTTAACTTATCTGACTGAATCTATGTCTAAGTCTGCTAAACTGGTGCGTTGGGCTTTAGCACTGCAAACTTTTGATGTAGAAGTTAATTATAAGAAAGGACGATTAAATGTTGTAGCAGATTGTTTATCTAGATTATAAGATTGTTCATTTACTGTATTGTATAGTATTAAGTTTATTGCATAATTTAGTATTATGATAATTTTTGCAAATTTTTAAATTTAATTTGCTCAATCCAAAGAAAGGGAAGGAGGTAATGTGAACAAATGTTTTGCATATATAATGAGCACAGGTGTTCTTTAGGTTGATATATATATAATGTGTATCGATTGTTAAGCGTTTTAGTCTTAGGCCTTAGTTGCGCTGTCGGCTCGTGGGCGCTTGGCCTAAAGTAGCCTAAACATTGGCTGACGGTAGATTGTTTTACACGTGCAGTTAGCGCGCCAAACTTAGAAACTGCTGATGACAGTGAATTTGAACAATACAGTGTAGTACAGTTGTTTTAAGGCAAGAGTGTAGTTTGTTGTTATTAAACTGTGTTTGAAGAAAGAAAGAAACATTCAAAGAACTGTGTCAATTTAATTCTTAAACAGTTAGAAGACGTTGAGCAATTTATATGTAGAGATAAGGAAAGTTCTTGAGGTAGGTCACAACTAAGAAAGAAAAGTGTTGGTGACAGTCCGCGTTCCTTACGTTGGCATTTGCGAGTCTTCACAGTTTCGTAATATACTTTTGCTCTGTGTACAATGCAATATTGAGAGTCAGTTTATGAGTGTTTCTTTAATAAACGTCTATTTTGCTGTCCGTGGTAATTAAAATGCTCTTTACAACATCTGTGACAACATTCGATAATCTGTTACGTAGGTTTGTTTCAGATAACCCAAATAAACTTAAAATAATTTTTAAAATGGCACGAAGATAAATTATTCGGGTGCATTGTACACAGCGCACGGTCGACGCATTCCAGCAAAAACTGTGTTGTTCCAGATATTTGCCGAAGTCGAGAAAACCTGTTCATCGCCAATTGTGCATATAACCAGACCGATGATTAACTATTAATTTTTAGTAACGGATTGTTTACCACGTAAAACATGGTTAATACATTGTGTTTGAGCGAAGAATTAAATTTTAATGGAACAAAGTTGAGTGTCCTTGACACAGATGTCAACTCAGTCTCCATGACGAATTTTTAAAAAGCATGTTCTCCGTTTTTAACAGAAATCTTGTGCATTGCTGCTTATCAAACACGTTGGTAGTGGTAATATGAATAGATTAGGACTTTTAAACATGCACAAAATTGTTATTGAATTTTTCTTTAAAATCCTAGGCAAAAGTGCTACATCTTGTAGAAACTCTCTTATACAGGCATGAGAATCGTACGTCTGTTCTGTATTCGGTTCGTTTTTAGGTCTGATTTGGATCGAATGTAAGCAGCTGTATTCGGCCGGACTTCGCGAACATTTCCTCCAGTACTACAACTATATGGACTTCTGCATTCTCGCCCTTTACCTCGCTTCTTACTGTCTGCGCTTTGTCACGCAATACTGGTTGCGCCTAGCCAACGACCATTTCATCGACACTTCAGGTCTCGGAGTCCGCAGCATTTACCAGCTCAACGAATCTCAGCTGAAGCTGCTGATGCAGGAGTCCAGGCATCCCAAACATAGACCGTACGGATACTTCCTCGACCCATGTAAGCCCTTTTGCAGGTTTGCTTGTAAAATATTATTCAGGTAGAAGTATGGCCAGGTGAAGTTGTGGCAATTGTGAGCCAATGCAAGGTATGCGACTCTTAATAGCAGTGCAGGTTTCCTAACAGGTGTAGGCCCTATCAATACTTAAGTTAATGGTTGTTCATATTCACACTAAGTCCATCAGTGAAATAATCCTTGACAAAGTGGAAGCAATAATTGATGTCTCATCCCTCTTGCTCGTTAGTTATTGCGAAATAAGGGAATTTGGTTAATGTTTTGCTTCTACGCAAGGTTGAAGGTTCGCAGTGACCGCGTTATGATGATTACATTGCGCGAGCGATTGTCTGAGTATCGTAGATAGGGTCTTACACTGCAACACAGGTTTGCGGAATTTGATGTGTCTGTTGTGTAATGTAGTGTATTCGAACATTTATATAGTCTGTTGATGGTTGTAGGTCGGTTTTCGTGGCTTCCGAGTGATCCTCTGATCATTGCGGAGATCCTGTTTGCTGTGGCGAATGTCCTGAGTTTCGCTCGGACAACGTACGTCATGCCGTCCCATGAACTGCTCGGTCCCCTTCAGATCTCGCTCGGTCGAATGTTTGCCGACATCGCCCGATTCATCGTCCTCTTTCTTCTCGTTAGTATTCATCCATCTATCGCCGCTTGCTGAGATATACGACTCTTAAAATTGTTGGTCTATATAATTATATTTGCAGTAGCTAATCAAACATCAAAGTAGGCCTAAATGAAATTGCCAGTTTATTATGTTTTTGCGCCTTCAACAAAATATGGACTTCATTCTAGACTTTGGGAGACTCCTTTCTATTTCGTTGGTTGGAAAATAACTGCTCTGGAAAGCTACTCTACTAATCACCTAGTGTTTCCATAGTAATAGGAAGTAGGCTTACATGTATTATATTTGGCGCTGTTGTTAAGTCGCTGAATCTCTTGTAGATTAAGTGAAGTTGAACTGGACTAATACTTGCATGAAATACCTTGGCAGCCTGTGCCAACGCAGCCCTCTTTCGGGTTTGGTAAATAATAAGCGCAAAAGTTGTTTGGAAGTTAGTAGGGTGGATTGCTATAGTCATGTTTGCGCTTCAGTCAAATGCACCTTGTACCTCGTCAACACTCTGTTATAGAGACATCTGAACAAATAATATTATGCTTATACTTTTACCTTATAATGATATAATTTCTAATCTTATAAAGCAGCGTAGGTAAAGTCTGTGTGCATGTATATGGTAATCGAATATGCTGCGTGTGCCAACAGGTGCTTTTTGCGTTCATGGTTGGGATGACGAACCTCTATCGCTACTACGGAACGCAAATGATAAAGTTGAATACGCCAGCCTCAGAATCATTCAAAGGGTTTGACAATTCTAGATTAATTGTTTCGACTAACGAAGGCCTATCTATGCATTTGTGATATCTTACGAAAAACAGTTATAATCACACATTGACCTGTTCTAAATGTAAGTATAAATATCATATAATGACTTTCTTTGAAATCCATGCAAATGCAGTGAATTTTATCTAATTTTAATTGCAAATCTATATACAGAGCCAGTTCAATGAGACAGTGACAGGAGAAAAAGTAAAGAAAAGCCCAAGAAGCTCATGTCAGAGTCTGCAAGACAGCTCTTTCCAAAAAGATGGATAGGCAACAGCAAAACTTCTATGCTGGGCGTGACAGTTCGGGTCGGCGGGACAACCAGGTCACCTTATATAAGCAGCAGAAGAGAAGAAATCTGTGGCCAAGGAAGGAGAGGCCGAGACGCCTAGCTCCCTGTGATCAGAATGGAACACAGGCTGCAAGACAATTAAGCAATTAAACTTCGAAATCGTAGGCCTATTACAGACCTGCAGGTTTATTTAAATTTATGTAACAGAAGAATCTTTATAGACAATATACTTTAAAACAATAAACTCATTTATACAGCGCCTTTACTCTTCAATGTGCTACTATTTAGTTCTTGCCCATAGGCATGGGCGTATTCAAGAATTTTACGGGTTCAAACCCCCCAAATAAATAATTCCCGATTTTTTTTATTATTTCTTCTAAATGCGACCCTGTCCGATGGAAAACCTCGAAATTGTTTCTTCCTGCACCCTTGCCCAAAGGTCTTTATACCACCGCTCAATTATATCCAGCAGCAAGTTACCCTGGTTATAGGGTAATGATGTCTCTCAGATAGTAAACGCGCTCTACGTGTTAACTAGCCTTGTAACCTAGCCACATAGAAACCAGAGTAGTATGTAGCATAAAATTATGTAGGCCCTATGTATAATTAAATGAATAGACATTTCTACTTTCTAGTAAAGCATTTTAAACGCTTTATTTCGCTGCAGTCTTCCAGAAACGGTGCAGACATTGTTCTTCTCCATATTTGGTCTGACTTCACTGGACAAATTAAAGATTAACAGTCCTGGAAACGAGAGAGGTAACCATAAACTTACTCTACTCACTCAACACATAACATATCTAACAATGAAAGATCTATAGAACATATCATAATCATTTTTGCATTTAGGCTTGTTGTAGAATAACTTATTAATATTAAAGCATGGATTTATGTATAACTGTTAACTCGTGAGTCTTTAGTGAGAATATAGTCGTTACCACAATAATAATTATAGTCAGAAGGGTATAATACGATATGGTGAGTATGGTGGTGGTGGTGGTGGTGGTCTCGTGTATGTGGTGGTGGTTCTGTTGGTCGCGATGGTATTCGTGGTCGTAGTGTTAGGAATGGTGGTGGTGCATGGCGTTGGTGCAATGGTGCCAACAGTGTGGTGTACGGGATGGTAGCGGTGGTTTTATCAGCAGTAGTGCTAACAGTGGCACTGGCGGTGATGGTGATGGTGTAATGATGATAATGATGATCATATTGTTATTATCATTGTTGATGTTGTTGATGATGATGATTATGATGATGATCGTTTATTAATTCAAACTGACAAGTACGCAGGAAGATTACATGATATAGTAACAGATGATAACAAGTTTAACAGTATAGTCGAATTATGGCAGCCTGCAAGGCGCTCATCTGCCCTTCTGCTCATTTTACAGTCGCCCCTAGGGAGTGAAAGGCTGAGTCAACCTTATGGGACTAGCGGGCTTCAAACCTGCGTCCTTCTGATCTTCGTATCAGCGTGTTACCATCTCCACGCCCATGGCGATAATGCTGCTGCTGCTGCTGATGATGACGATGGTGATGATGACGATGATGATGGTGATGATGATAATAATGATGATGATGGTGATGATGATGATGATGATGATGATGGTGTAGTTGTTGCCTTTGCAGATTCTCCGAGTACATTGGCAGTCGAGAGAGTGGGGCAGATCATGTTCGCCACATATCTCGTCGTCGTCATCATTGTCCTTGTCAACATTCTCATTGCCATGATGAGTCACTCCTTCGAAGCAATTCAGGTCCAACCAGTCGTTCCTTTCAAACAATCACTGTCTAATAAGTCACTTCTTTTTCATAAACTTAGGTTCAGCTTATCTAGAGATAGCATCGTCGGGTTCTGTATCTGACTCTCATGGCCTTCGTCTGAGCGTCAGTCGTATCTTTATGTCTTGCTCTGAATCTAATCTTCGAACGTCTTTCTTTTCTTGTAGGGTGATAGTGATATGGAATGGAAGTTTGCGCGGACGAAGCTGTGGCTGAGTTATATCGACGAAAGTAGTACGTTGCCTGTTCCCTTCAACATGATTCCTACGCCGAAGAGTCTGAAATACGTTGTCCGCTTCGTAAAGCAGTTCTTCGTCAGCAGAAAAGACATCCAAATCCCAATCAAATACGACTTCACGGTATTTATATAGATCATTTTCTATTATAAGCAACGCATACGTACAAAATCAAACAACTTCTATAGAATAGAACCGGTGAGTAGGCCTAATCCAGCGAAAGTTATTCGATCGTCATTTCAGAAATCCCTCAAAACAGCTGTAGCAAAACAAAGTAAATTGTGTAGGCTTAGGCCTACTGTCTAAAGTGAGTTTTGCTTTATCAAATATATTTTAACCCTCTAATTACATGACCTGCATGCCTAGCTCATCTTCATTGTCTTGTTTCATATTTTTAGTTATAGCTGTCGGCAATTTTTATACGCCTTATTGTCTTTACCCTAATTAAAATCACAAGCAAAGACTAATTGGCTTAACAACAACTACATGTATATGACCTATCTCTTTTTATCTATAGTTGGTTTGTTGCAGAGACGACGGGACAATCTGTTGCCGAGTGATTTGGATCCTATAACAGCGGGCATTCTTCTTAGAAGTAAAGCAACTTATACGGAAATCCTTCAGCGTCTCGTCCGTCGATATCTTTTCAAACAGGATAGACTCAAATACGAAAAGCCAGAGACTGGTAAGAATTCCGTCGAATTTTAGATTGGCCACAAATGAAGACATTGAACACCTGCTAAACTAATTTCAAACAAAGGGACCGGTTGTGAAATGTTGTTTGAAGAGGGTCTATACGAGCTAGTTATCGAAAACACATGTAAACTTTTCATGTAATTACGCAATTGCTGTATCAGCCAAAATTATAAACATGGGTCAATTTTTGGCTTAGCAAACAGGTAAAAGATTAGTATAGTTTTCAGATGCCTGAGTTTTGCGAAAGTGCACCAAATCTTCTGAGAAGATGTTTATATAAGTTTACATGTCTCGTGTGTCAACTTGGAGTTGGAAAGACGCAGAAGACAATTTAAACCTGTAACCTTCTTTGACGCTTCTATAGCTATACACTAGCAATTTGTAGTTAATATAGCTATAAATTGCTACCATGTTTAGTAACGATATCCTAGACCGAAGCTGATGCAAAGCTCTCATAGTAGGCGTATAATACCACAGGAAATCTATTGTCTTCACCTCATATCTTTAATCCCCAGTCGATGGAATTTCTTATAACGCTTTGGCTCTTCACTGTATTGAAGCGCAGCGCCTCAGATTGGTATTGCATAGTGTCACGCAAACCAGTGAGCCCCTAATAGGAAATGATGGCGCTTTGGGAAATGCGAAAATTATGAAAGATGTGCTTAAAGTTTTATAGTCTGGCGTTTCGCATCGTTCATCCAATATTGCGTGCGAGGTCAGAACTTTGCTCAAGAATCGAGAAATCTTATGATTATTCCACAAATAGGAAGCGAATCTGGGCATAGTCTATATCGATTCAAGGACAATCAGTCTAAATTTACTTGAAAAACATAGATAATTTCTCCGTAAGCATTAGACAAATTGAGGTAATAAAATAGTTAGGCCTAGTTTATTGCATTCACGCTTTCCTCCTCTTCCTCCTTCTTTTTCTTCATCGCCTTCAAATACCTCGTAGACACCGTTATCGCCGTTTTTAATCATCGTATTCGTCGTCGTCGTCCGCGTCATCATCATCATCATCATCATCATCATCATCATCATCATCATCATCACATCACACAGTTGCAGTTGTGGGAGCATCGTTGTCGTCTGTTGACTTGCAGTTGGTCGCGTTGACGAAGCGAAGTCAGCGGAAGATGAGGACGAACTGTTGTCCTGCATAAAGGAAGAATCGATCGCTGCCCACGATGAAGGTCAGTTGAACGGGGGGTTGATTTTTGGTACGTTGGTGCAGGCTGGTATGGTGGGAGGACTGTTTATATGGCATGCATGTTATATAGAAACATGTACCATAAAAACTCAACCATGAGTAGCCATACTGTCAATTGTTACTGTCCACCTATAGCGGTTGGCCTGTTGTGTTTTTAAATAAAATAATATGCATATATACATAGTCAATCGCCCGCGAAGCAATCTAGGAAATGGACGGCGTCTTCAGTTCATGAGGTAAGTCCATCGTAAGTTAAGTAAATCTAATTTCGGTTCATTGTCAAAGTGCACTTTCTATATTAGGTAGGAATAATGAATTCCACAGCAATGTACACTCAACAAAATATTCTATTGTGTATGCTGAGACCCTAACCCCAGACGAGTACGAGCCGGGAACCCAGCATACAACAATTAGACTATATACATAATACATGTACACTCTAATACACATACATATACATGTATATATTATATATAAAATACTGATACGTTCTGATTCAATAAGTACTGAGAGACTATACGAGTTTAAGGTGACGCCTATTTATGCCGCCAGAAACATAATTATTATCATTAGGCCTAACGAAAGATACCGATTATCTGCTTAGATGCTATTAAATCTAATGGTATGTGGTTGGTTGATTAGTTGAGCAGTTGTCTAGACACTTTATATAGCGCCTTTTAAGTACCTTACGGAAGCACTGACCAACCTAGTCTCAATAGTGTTACAGTTCAGTCATACGTAAAATGAGGTGCTTCGATGCTTATCTTCATCTCCATCCATATATATATGTTTATCATCATCAGCGAGCGATGCAGCAGCAGCAGCTGAGGATGTCACTTCCAATAATTCATCACGCCTGTCTCCCAGCTACCTGTCGGCTGCTGAGCAGAGTCGCATCCTGCGTCGGTCGTCATCTTCGGAGGTGATGCGGCAGCTGACGAGACTAGCGACGATGAAGAGATCGACGAAACGGTCAACGGTCAACACGCGGTCATCGTGTGCCTCTCAGCTGGACGCCATCCAGCGCGGTCAGAAGCTGCTCGATGCCCGGCTGCAGGACATCCAGACGGCGTCCGGAAAGAAGGATGAAACGGTCGTCAAGGAGAACGTCCTTCACGTGCGTCATCTGCTGACGGAAACGCAGAGGGCGCTTGACATCCTCGTCAAATCCATGGCATCGACGCAGAACGCCATTCAAACCATGGCAACGGTTGTCACGGCAATCTATAACAAGATGTCCACCGCCGGACAAGGTATCACGATCGGATTGATAGGATCCAACAGGATTAAAATTTTAGAAAAACTTCACTTAATAATTCGTTGAGCTTTTTCACACTTCTATGAACCCCAGTTTAAAATAACTCTTTTGCTGAACAGAAGGCCAGTGCAAATATTGATTGAATGGTTGGCTGGTTTTGAATGATTTATATTTCTTATTTTTTACTTTAAACAAATTATTGATTGATTCATCGATTTGCTGGTTTGTTAGTTTACTGATTGATTGACTGAATGACTGGCTGGTTGACTGAAGATTGACTGGTTGGCCAATTCATTCACTCTTTCGTTCAGTTTCGATAGAGTTGAGTTCTTGTACGAAACTTGTTTAGAGCCATCGGCCATCCAATGCTTCAACGCTTATGCTTTGTAAGGAACGTTCATTGGCCCAGATATCTGAGAACTTGCGTAGATTCTTACGAAGGTTACATGGCTCGGGATAAGTTGTAACGGGTTGCAACTGCTTTCAAATTAGATCAAGGAGATCACAGAATTTATTCTTTTGTCTATTTGCAGACTTCCATTGTAGTATGCCTTTCAGACGTATACAGTCATTTTTGTGTGTCTTTCTTTGTCAATCAGACGTTTCCATGGTAGCAACGCAGCCGCCGCAACTTCAGATCTCCAGCGTTCCTGCAAGATCCTGCGCATCTCCTCCTTCGGATACTCAGATTCTGCCAGAAACATCTTTCATGTCGCTCCAGCTGCCGCAACAGAAGACAGACGAGCAGTCGACACCTGTTATGATGAAGAACGTTCTTCGTTTCCAGGCTTCCACTCCCGCTTCCAGTTCCAGCGAACCACCTCAGCAGCAGACGACGACTCACAAGGGCAACATGTCCAGACCGGAAATGATCCAACTCGTCAATCGCCTACGTCATCTGCCGTCGACGAAGAGCGCAGACGCCATTAACTTCAGGAAACACGGCAGGCCGGCATAAAATTAAACTCGGTGATAAAGGAAGATTCAGTTAGGCCAATTATCTCAACATGAGCAACCTTTAAGTTTATTGTCTATCGTTGAAACAACCAACATAGGTTGGTCTTAAAATAACGTACATTTAACGTCAATATTGTTGTGCAAAAGCATCTGGAAACGTATGTAATATCTGTGTACGTGGTAAAACCAACGCATACAAATCAATACAACTAAACTCTATGCTATTGGAATACTTCTGTGTCCGTTATATTTAAGATATTCCTCCTTCTCCTCCTCCTCCTCCTCCTCTTCCTCCTTCAACTTCCTCCTCATCATCATCCTGCTCCTCCTCCTCCTGGGCGGGGGCTTAATGAACCGCTGTGGGACCTGATTCTTACACCTGCAGACGGAAAACCAGGATCGAATAAGATTGTTTCAAGCGCTTACGGAACAGAGGTAAAGAAAGACTAAGAAGCTCATGTCGTAAGATACATGTACCTAGTTAACGTATTCCAGAAAGTCTGACCGACCGTCACAGCGAAGCTTCTGTTCTGTAGCCTACAGTGGATGTTCAGATTGAGGGAACAAACCGGGTCACCGTGCGCAGCAGGTTACAAACAAATTTCAAAAGTAAATGTTGCAAAACATTGCGAATAAAGTGTGTCCAATAGCAACCGAAGCGTACATCACTATAAACTTATTTAAAGTATTTTGTTGAACCTCTTATCCGATGAAACGGATCTAAACGGGCAAACTCAGCGGAGGACGACATACGCACACCGAAGCGCAAAGAGGGTATATATTACATGACTGTATGTCTGCAGATTGGTAATGTATTCCCGCGGAGCAACGTGCACTGGGCCCACGTAGTATTTATCCTACCCGCGTTTTGTTCGTGGAGTCAACTGCCATGGTGTCGCGCTATGTGGGCAGTGTGGACCCAGAGACGGTGTCTGTTGGTCGTCTTCGTTTTAGGGGTTCAGACACTCTCTGCACTTCACCTTTCATCCGCTGGAGCGAAGGAGACGGCAGGCAGCATAGAAGCATATATCTGCAGCACTTGGCCTAGTATGTGACAGTTGACATCGTCTCTCTTCTTTTAGATTTTTTTTCGGAGCGGTGTTTCTTTCCTCAAACCTTCGTTTTTCATTAAGAAAATCCATTATATCTAATCTAATAAAGTGATTTCGGTTGTATATACTTAACAATGGGTCACACTCGGCCACAGCTTTGTATGTCTGCAGTAGCCTATGTATCAAGACGGTTAATACAACGCATTTTAGGTAACTCACAAATGCGTGCGTGTGAAATTACCAGGAGTAGATAAGAATTAAATTCTCTGGCTCATTTACAAATGCGCTACATAAAAATCTGTGATTCTTCCATAGCCTAGGTTATTAATGATCACACGTCCACACGTTTCTTTTAAAAAAACTATCGGAAATCCTCAAGGTATCGATCGATGAGTCATCGCGCGCGAAAAGTTCCCAACAGTTTCGATCAGTCGTCGTGTCTCGATGATGATATAAAATCGGTTGAAAACTGTTATCTCCATTTTGACTTAAAAGAAAAATCTGCTATATAAATGGAATTAAAACGAAAACAAAACAATTACGAAACATTGCCAAAGAGAATGGCCTGGTTAGATATTCGGGACTGCGAAAAGCTGATCTCGTGGCATTAGTATCATCGAGACTTTTTGCATAGCGTTAAGACTGTACACGAAAGCGATCTGCTAGACGCTCCAGTTCCAGACATCAAAATTCCAACGCTTCTTCCAGGTAAGTATACACCTCCATCTAATACATGGTCGAAACTTAATTCTTTTTTGGC
>JACEVL010002321.1:0-19080 GCA_020284085.1 Aporrectodea caliginosa
ACTAAACAGATGCTAAAAGCCAATGCAGTTGTGGCTTGAAATCTCTGACACAAATATTGGCGTAAAAGCATTCAAAGGGAATTTGCTTTCAAACAATTTGGTTTATTCACCTGGGACTCAATAGGTGGTACAGGGATGTGTCAGTCGACCTTTCAGTTCCAATGAAACCCAATACATTTATCCAGTGTTTGTTTGAAATGTCTGTGTGTTCTGTGTATGAGTATGCATTCCAACGCTAGTATTTGTCAACTATTTGATATTCTACCGAATCTGCATGATATTTTGAAAATCATTCTTGTCACTCATCAATGACTGACTACCAATTTCTGTCTCTTGTTTTTATACTGCCTTTAGAAGCACTCGATCAGATCAGGTTATACCTCTTAAAAGCACTGGAAAATTGCTGGCCAAGAGATCTGAAAAGGTGCATCTTACAACATGCTGAAAATCCGTGCTTATTCATTCTGGGAATTTATATAGCACCCTTGCCAAGAAGCCTACTCAGATGGAAGAGTAAACTGTATAATGAGAGTAAGATTCATCCACAAAAATTATCAAAAGCACAAGGTGTGGTGTGCCTTATACATATTACATAGTGACACATTGTGTGTTCTACATCTGTCATCTGTAGCCAATGATTCAGAATGATTGTCCTTTTCGATGGTTTTTATTGACCCACTTTTCGGATTGCCAAAAAACCCGATTTTAACAACCCTAGTTCAGACGCTTGTTATCTTAGTCAACCAATATCCAATGGACCGATCTTATCAAAGATAGTTTAAAATGTATGCGTAAATGCAGCTTACACAATACTCCCAACACAATAGCTTGATTTCTGATACACAA
Source organism: Aporrectodea caliginosa (assembly GCA_020284085.1). NCBI lineage: Eukaryota > Metazoa > Annelida > Clitellata > Crassiclitellata > Lumbricidae > Aporrectodea > Aporrectodea caliginosa. The sequence continues at coordinate 847 of JACEVL010002321.1, forward strand.
GTAAGTGCCTCTAATGCCATAATGGGTGGAATGTCAAATACAGCCAAACATCATCTGCACACAGGTGAATCTCGGTTCAAACTAGGGTTGTTAAAATCGGGTTTTTTGGCAATCCGAATTTCGGTTTTAGAAATCAGATTTTAAACCGAATTTTGTTTTTTATTGACCTTCATAAAAAATGTAATACATTATTATATAACGCAAGTTATTTTATATATTAGGTACCGTAACGTACGTTAAATAAACACCTTCTCATCTGCTGGCTATATTCTATGAAAACAATCGTAAACACTAAAGAAATGCATGAATTAATTGTTTCTGGCATTTCTTGAAATTTTCACTAGAAAATGATTTTTTTTCAATTCGAATTTCGTTTTGTCAATAATAAAAACCCAATTTCGTTTTCAAAACCGAAATTCGGATTTCCGAATTTCGTTTAACATCCCTAGTTCAAACAGCATCTATGACCACAACTAAAATCATTATCTCAAAATTCCTATAGTGCCCAAATAAAGCCAAGTCAAGGAACCAGTTTACTCACAGGCCTTCAGTCAAAACAAAAGCAACAAGTAGGAAATGTCAGCTTTGGTTCTCAGTCAAGGACCACAGATCAGAGACCATAGATAAATGTAAAATGTAAATGGACACGTTTTTCAATAGTGACCGTATGACCTCGACCCTGTTCATTTTTTCAGCGAATAGATCCTTCAACATCGCTGCCCATTTGAATGAATGTCAAGCGAGTCGTAGAGGGCAGATTGTTCCAGAGGAAAGGGCTAACAGACACATAAGCACGTCTCTGGGCAGCAGCAGTCCAAGTTTGAGGCACCAAGAGGTCATGTCAGTCTAACGAACGGAGAGGGCAACCAGAGGCAGACGAAAGAGGATAACGGATAAGATCACAAAGATAGCGTGGAGCCTGCCCCAAAAGGCTTAGGAAGTAAGGAAAAGAACTTTAAACCGAATACGGGCAATGAAGCCAGTGTAGGGTAAGTATAATGGCGCCAAAGTCAAGATTGATGAAGATTAAGTAGTCACGAATTTTTCTCATTTGGTTACGGCAACTTATAACTAGGAAATAGATGGGCTCAGACATAGAATTAGAAGTCATCCATGAGGATATTTGGGCAATGACATAAAAAAGATGATTGACAGAATTGGTGAAACAGTTTGGAGAGGAAGAGTTGGGTGTCATCACCAGACGTGATATTGATTAAATGTAAATGTACACACGTTTTTATATAGTAACCAACATATTATGGCCTCATGGCCCGGGGGTATTTAGGGGGTGTTTACAGGTTTAAACCCCCCCAAATAGATGCATTACTGTTATCAAAACTAATAATGCACAGAAATACAAACATTTCTAATGGAAACCCCAAAAAATTAAAACCCCTCAGAAATCTTTTCCTTGCTATGCCCCTGTATGGTCTTGACCCTGCTTATTTTTCAATGAATTGATTGGGTGAGAACCTTCACCACCGCTGCTCTTTGAATAGGCCAGCATTGGGCGGCGAATGCGATCCGCATGCTCTCCAACACAGAGGGTCGTTCAACACAGCATAGATGCTCTAACCAGTGTAGCTATATGGGCCAGATCCGCTGTACACATACGGTATAGGGCCTACATGTACAAAAGTGGCCCAAGGACTTAGGTCAAAGAACCTCTTGGCAGAAGTAAAAACATAAACACCTCAAACCAACAGGACTTATTTTTAAGGTAATATAATCGTTAACTAAGGTTATCATTTTCAAATAATTTAACTGGATGAAATCCTTCACTAACACTAGCAAACTGCATCCTTTAAAAGGGCACCAACTACCACGCCATTTTTGTCCGCAAGAACAGAATGTGCTAACTTGTTATCAATTCCTAAATAATACTCACAGTATGGAAGCAAATCTGCTTAGATTTTGCATGATTACTGTAATGTTGCTTGCAGGCCAAACAAATATTTATCCAAATTTGTACAATTCATAATTATGGGCAATCTTAATCGAATTTATTTTCATTAGCACCAATGACCTTAACGTCAGTTTACAAACATTTCATAAACAGAAAAACTAGTACTAATCTGACTTACTTTTCATCCGACTTCAAGGACCTGAGCATGACGTCAACCTCAATTCACACTGATGGACGATAATAATTAATTTTTAAGCAAATATCATTTGTTTGGCAAACTTATAGTATCGTGGGCTGGAGGATTATACAGTATCTTTGGGCATGCTGCGCATACGCCGGACGGTACCAGGTTTTCTAATGACGACACTAACCCTAACCCTGAACCTAACCGACCCTCACGACACCTAACCTGACCCTAACCGACACTCACGACGCCAGTAAACCTACGTACTATATCCTTCAGCCCCCGATTCTAAAAGCTTGCCCTACACTACTCGCTAAAGTTGTAGATCCAAATGATCCAAATGATCCAATGATCCTTTGACATCCAAATGATCCAATATACCCTTTGACATCCAATGTACCCAAACAACATAAAATGTCATACGTGTATGAGAGTTTATAAAGAGTGTCCAGTACCTCGACCTACACTAGCTTGCCCTACACTACTCGCTAAAGTTGTAGATCCAAATGATCCAAATGATCCAATGATCCTTTGACATCCAAATGATCCAATATACCCTTTGACATCCAATGTACCCAAACAACATAAAATGTCATACGTGTATGAGAGTTTATAAAGAGTGTCCAGTACCTCGACCTACACTAGCTTGCCCTACACTACTCGCTAAAGTTGTAGATCCAAATGATCCAAATGATCCAATGATCCTTTGACATCCAAATGATCCAATATACCCTTTGACATCCAATGTACCCAAACAACATAAAATGTCATACGTGTATGAGAGTTTATAAAGAGTGTCCAGTACCTCGACCCTGTTCCTGTATCATATAGGTTAAATGGACGAATATATCGACAAGGTATGGAGTCCCGGCGGACATGAAATCGTAAACTACGCAAGTTATGTTACTTTACACAATGAAACATAATACGAGACCATTCTAACGATTATTACTTAGTAAACGTTTAATAATTGATATACCTCAGTTCCAATGTGTCAAATAAAATCGCATTTTTATTTTAAGATCGAAATATAAAAAAATTCTCAGAAATCGCACAAATTTCCCGTCGAACATCACGTAATCTGGTGCAGCTTCTCTTTATAGCAGAACACAGCAGAGGCGTTGCAGCAGACTAGAACGTAAGATTCAAACGCATTCGACAGGTGGCGCAAACCATTTCTTCGGCTTAAATGCATTGGAGTAAAAAATTAAAAAATAATTAAATTTTATTTCTGTAACCATCAGAAGAGAAAACGAACAATTAAACAACAAGGCAACAGTTTGACATGTATGATGTAGGCCTACTTGGCTACACGGAGGTCCAGAAGGGATCATGGATCCAGGATCCCGCTAAATAGGGACACCTAAACATATTAAAAAAGCTTACAGATAGGAAAAGAAAGACAGCATACCTGATCAGTGGTGTAGTCGAGGGTATACGCGGGTATACGGCGTATACCCACTGAAAAATATTAGCTAGCACCGTATACCTACTGGAATTTGGTGAATAACGCGGGTATACGCTTCAAATATTTCCAAAAATGTGGGTATACGGCGCAGATAGCCCCATGTTTTATTCTGAATAAAAAACTCAGGTTATGATAGCCCGCACAGTACGTGTCCTGCAATCATTGAAAGAAAGTCCTGGTGAAAAACTTGCCGCAGCTCTAAAGGCTGCAGAACGGCATATTGTGTTGAATGACGTTACTCCGAGTCTCTAACGGAAAAGAGGAAAGCAGTCGATTCACGACGGTCAGTTTCTGCAAAGTCTATGTAACAACTTGAACGCACGAATGAGTAACGATGCTGCATGCTGCTGAATCTCAGTTCCTGCAGGACCAAGACATATACTTGACCCAAGTAAATGGCCTCATAGACATACATGTAGTCCATCGATTCGGCTTGGAGAAACCGAAGTTCGACGATGTGCAGGATGTGGAACATTGATACAGAGCAGGCCATCAGAGGTATGAAAGAATTATGTCGAAGACCCTTCTGCTGAGCCTGAAGATCTACGACCCATGGCATTGTGTACGTGCAGCTCCAGTGAATGTGAGAGGGCGTTCAGCGTGATGAATAGCATTCAAACTGATCGAAGAAATTCTTTGCTTATTAAGACTTTACCATGGGCGCCAGCAGGTGTTTTTGAAGGAGGGGCAAAACACAATGGTCACGGTTAAATGTTTTATCAAGAGCTTCAAAAATGCAAAACAGGAAAGTAATAACACGGGTATTTTTCATAGAAGTTTTCTAAATGAAAAATTGGAAAATATCAGTTATTTATACTTTAATGAAAGTTTTCCATGAAAAGTTTTTAGAGTAACTAAAAAGCGAGAGTTATTTGAACAGAAATTGAAGTCGTCTGCGGTCTCAGCCGAACTCGTCTACCACTTTTCCCATAAATTCTGCTTTGTTGGCGTTGATTTTTTTTCTTGGTGTACACTGAGCAGAGCATGCACAATCCGGATAAACGGACAAATCTAAAACTCAAGCCTAACTGGCCAATATATAACCGATATATTCGCTATTTGCTATTCGGATAAGCATAAAATGTGTGAAACAAGATGCTCATGGTCGAAAATTGTAACAGAAACACATGTAGATGACGGGTCTATTCTTTTACGTGGCGGATCTCATAGTTCTGGTCACCTGGTGGCGGATCTTAACTCCGAGGAGCCGGATCTCAGATCCGGCGGGATCCGGCTGAATTTAACATGAAATTACCTCTCAAATGTAGCCTACACGTAGTCGCAGGTAATGTTAATGTTAAAAGGAGGACAATTGCTTCGTGGATAGCAAAGTAGAATTCAGTATGTGAAAGTATGTCAAGCAAGTGCCTGTTGGTGTGTTGCATTTGCAATGAATACCAAAAGTCAAACCAAGCCATGGCCTCGGCTTCGAAACCACTGTGGTGCCACAGATACACGTTCACGTCAATGCAAGGTACCAACATTATGACAGCAATCTTCGTGCACTATGGAAAATATGTAATTCCAGTTGTAGCCTACGTTGTAGAATTGTACAGGGTTGGAACTTCGAAATAAGTATTATCTAACAGGCCTACTATTCGACTGTAGGCCTACTATTCTATAGTACTATTCTATATTCTCTTTTGTATTGATTGTTTTTAACATGTTTAACTTTTTCAACATGTTTAAATTAATGTCGTCAAGGTCTTGATATTTCTAAAGTTATTTCATTTGTCAGAAATACTTATTTTAAAATGAATTTTCCATGCAAGAATTGAATACTAAATTCCTTAAAATCGTTTGTGACCGGGGCTTACAACGCTCTCTAGATAGCCTTGTCGTATTTCCTCGGGCGCGTAGCGCCCGAAAAATTTTTTCATTGCAATTTACAGTATACCCACTGCTTTTTTTACCACTACACCACTGCATCTGATACTTAAAGTGGAGTAAGCCTTGGGCTAAAAATCAAACAAACAAGCAAAAACATAACACGGGTCCATCAAAACCACACTAACAAAAGAATATAATAGGCCTAATCTTAACTAAATCAGCATTACAGACAAAATCATCTAATTTAATCAATCAATTCAATCAATCATTTATTTATGAAACCATTATAAAAAGAGAACAAAAATGAAATAATAATTGCTATGATTAGACATGTAGGCCTACTGGTTACACGGGGGCTAGAATTATTTAGTTATCCACAGTTTAACGTCATCTTATGACATCAAAGGCCGTTGACGACAATACAGAAAATATACAATGTCCGCAACCCCCGCACCTCCCTTATAGTGACGCCACTGGCAGTTCATCTACTAATTCTGAAAGAATGAAATTTTACAAATAAAAAAATGTGCACTCGAAATGCCTGCCTCTGTTAGTAGCCTAGGCCTACTAGTAGGACTACTACTACTACTCCTTTATTTAAAAAAAACTCGTTGACACAAACGCAACAAGATTACAAAATCAACAATCTATCCTGGGACTTAGGCTACAAGGCTTCCTTTCCAATGGCTTCTAGAGTCGACCTGTGACCAAATGATAAGCGTGCAGAAGTGTCTAGGAGTAGCCTAGGCACTAGAGTCAGATTATGCGGCAGTAGGCTAGTTGAGCAGACGGTTATAGGAGTGAGGTACTAGGCCTACATATGTAGAAGGGGCTCGAACGCGGTCTACCATTAAATTTCATCGAAAAAGAACATCTTTGACTGTTAGTGAGTTCTATCATATGGTTTTGCTTAGCCCACAAGTTCTTACAAATTTAAGACAAAAACCTGTGGCCCGTATGGGGATCGAACCCACGACCTTCGCGTTATTAGCACGACGCTCTAACCAACTGAGCTAACGGGCCACGTTGGTTCAGGTGCGCTTTATTCTGTCTTTGAAACGAAAGCCATCATGAATAATTGATCGACATAACGTTTGCATCATATCTAATTTTATCCATAATTATGTTTAAGAAACTCCGATTTTATACACAAACAACAGAATGCATTACGTGCATTTCCCGACGTGACATTCTATTATAGGGGATATTCACTCTTGACCAGGGGTCCAGAGCACTTATATAATTTATGTCGATTCTCACCTAATTGCCAATAAGCCAGGGATAGAGTCATAGTGTGCAAGAAGTTAGTAAGAAGGCAGCGCCTCTAGCGTATGCCTCGCAATTCACTTAATGCACCAACTGTTACAGTAGCGGCTGTTATTGAAAGGTGGCGCCTCTAACGATTGCCTGGCGTTTAAATTTCAAAGGAAAGTAGCGCCTCTAGCGAATGCTGCGCGCTTACTTAGAAATACAGCTACAAATGTGGCGCCTCTGGCGTATGTATGACATTTTCGTTATGCATTATTACATTCCATTAAATTTTATTCAATAATTTCTTTACTTATTTACACGTACATTATTTAGTTCATTTTTATAAAATCATCAGCGTGGCTAAATAGGACCATTTTAAGATGAGAGAGGAATGCCTGAGAAGGGGTTCTATGAAGGGAGTGAAGGCTAAGGGCAAGGCCGTAGCCAGGATTTTGTTTCGGGGGGTGTTTACTCGTTCTTGAACAAGCCGACAACGGCGACAAGCAACCAAGTCAACCGTCTATTTACTGGTTTGGAGGAGCGCTGTGAGTTCTCAAAGCACTGTAGAGCTGCATCATCTAAGTTCACATGAGTGCTCTTAGTTCTTACACCGTATATGTTAGTAAATGCAATATTTATATTATACATTATTTAATTTCGGGGGTGTTTAAACACCCAAACACACTAAACACGAGAAGCCTTGCTAAGGGGACGCCATTCCAGATGGAGGGGCCAACGACAGGTAGCCTAAGGTACATTACCTTAGGCCTACATTATCTATACATTTACACTACCTTACAGTTATCGTTAACTTATATTTACCTTTACATTGCATTGAATTTACAGTTACATTACCTTGCCTTTACATTACCTACTTTTACACTACTTTACCGTGACCATATTATGATTATTATATTCCCTAAACTGTATTAGGCCTATGTTCTACTACACTCATTGACCTCTTCCTCCTATTAATTTTTAGGACATCTTGGCTCAGTCGCGTGCGGTTAGGACACTTCCGGTTACGTCTTGGACGGTTAGATGACGTCACTTCCAGTTCTGAAATTGTCTATGACGATAGTTCTGTCCGTATGACACTTGACACTGCTGAGATGTTGAGCTTACATTACATTTATGATTTACATTGAATCTAGATTACATTTCGTGCAAAGTTATACATGTATTTCTCGTATGAATTCGCATTACATCCGGTTGCAATGTGTTGGGTTCCTTAGGCCAGTGCTTCCCAAACTTTTCAGTGTCACGGACCGGCAGGAATTAACTTTCAATGTCACGGACCGGCAGGAATTTTCCCACTGCAGGAGGACCGGTGCCCAATTTATTAACTACTATTTGTCTTTTTCACATAAATTTCTCAAATATGTATTAGAATTGATTTAAATGCATGTTTTGCCAATTCTATGCAGTGTGATTCTCCTTACAGATTTAATTTTAGTTATAGTTACAGTTATAGTTAATGGTTTTTTTTATTTTAGTTATAGTTATAGTTATAGTTTAGTATTATTTTTTTTTAGTTATAGTTATAGTTATAGTTAATGGATTTTAATTTAGTTAATTTTAGTTACTACTTAGTTACAATAATTAAGGCTATAAGCAAAATTGTGCGTATTAACACGCTGTTTAACAATTTGCTCAGAGCTTTGAAAGCCGTTGAAGCTACATGAATACACGAGTTTCCAAAGTAACTGACAAATTGCATAATAAAAATATTGCATTTCTTCGTTTCATTTATGTCGAATCGTCCATATTGCACTTCCTATTTTTTTTGTTTTGTATTAACGAAAATAAAGATGAATTTTCGTTATTGTTATTTTCGTTATAGTTATAGTTATAGTTAATGATATTTTTTAGTTATAGTTATAGTTATCGTTAACGAAATCATTTTATTTTCGTTAACGAACATTTTCGTTATCGTTATCGTTAACGAGAATCACACTGATTCTATGACTCTATTGCCTTTTATTTGCTAGTCTAATAGGTGTTTTTGTTATGACTTAGACCTATAATTATTATGAAATTATTAATTAATAATTATGAAAAATGTGGTTAAACCATTTCTTGATTCCGAGACAATTTGACCAGTTTCTTGACTCACTTTGCGGACCGGCAACTGGTCAGGGCTCGCGGACCGGCACCGGTCCGCGGACCACCACTTTGGGAAGCACTGCCTTAGGCGACATCGGCTACAACAGCAAAATTAGTAGGCTAAATTTGGTTGTTTATAATTATAGCGCCCAAAGGGCCAAAGTTAACAATTACCGTAAACACGGAATAGGTAAGAATTCTAATAGGATTTATATCAGTGGTGCAAACTTGTTCAAAATATTGGGGGCATGGGGTCTGGACAATCAACGAGTCTCAGAGTCAGAGCCACACTTGATTGTCATCAAGTCATCATTGCTATTTATCAGATCCTCATTAAACATTATGAAATGAATTATTAACGTTTTGTAAGTTTTGTTGAACTGATGACGAGATCATTTAGACAGCACCAGTGGCGGCGCCAGCATGGGGCTAGGGTGGGCTGAAGCCCCCCTATCGGCGGCTCAGCCCCCAAACAAAAGTGGGAAATCACTGCCAATGCCAGAGAGGAGGGGAGAAAGGGAAGGAATTGGGGTTTTAGCCCCCAAACCTGAAATCCTGGCACCGCTACTGGACAGCGCTCTTCATTTTTTGAAATCCCAAAGTCTTGTTAGAAAAATCCCAAGATTGGCCAAGAGTGTACCAAACAATCCCAAGTAACTGAACAGGAAAAAGTTGTGATGAAAATAATATGAAAAGTGTTTTAACAATCACAATTATTCATAAAAATGCCGAGCTAAAAACTGGCAAAGAAAACTGGAGCATAAAATTGAATTAACATATTAAATTTACAACGTTTACAAGTTAGGCCTACACTAATTGGCCTAATAAACGGCTTTCAGACAAAGTCACTGAGCGATGATTCGCTGCCATTGCTGGAAAGTCCCGTAAAAACTAGTCTGTAGACTTTAGGAAAAATCCCACGATTCCTATTCAAAATCTCCAAATCCCAAGGCGATCCGCCAAATCCCAAGATCTTGGGAAAAATCCCAAGGAGTGGCAGCACTGGACGACAGAACGCGTAATATAGGTGGATGATTAATAGGCCTACTTATGAAATGGGTGCGTTTTGTTTACATGTAAATTTCTTTCATTTAAAAATCTTCAAGACTTTGACTCGGCCTATATAACTTATGAATAATTATGACAAAACTGATCAGCATCTCCAATTCACGCTAAACTCCTGTAAGGCAATGTAATCTTCATACGGTAGGCCTACATTCTTTTCGAGGTAGGCCTACTAGCTGTCTTGCGTGTAGCCATCCTAAAGACGCACCCAATACAAAAATATATTTACGATCATGTAATCTGTTTTTTTCCATTATACGACTTCTTTTCTCTGAATAGCAGACAATTATACCGGGGAGAAAGTGGACTTTGCCTGCCGACTGAAGTGTCTGCCGCAGCCCTCTTCAAGCTCCTGTGCTGCGCCCGTCTGCAGCCGTCAGACCGCTCTGCCCAGCCCTTGGTCGCTGCACCTACGGAGCTACATAGGCGCCTAAGTTGTTGCATGTTTATTATTAGATACAATTCTAAACTAAAAAGTCCAGCATCATTTCTTAGAAAAATCCAAGGCCTGCCGGGCCACTTCTCAGAGGCTGCAGTTCCTGGAACGCACGCGCGCCGCAGTTTGGCAACCACTGATTTAACATAATTATTATAATGTAGCCTACAGAAACAGGGTCGAGGTAGGCCTACTGCACAAGGCGACCGTTTTTATAAACATTCACGCACGTATCACATTTTGTCTTTAGGATATCGTGGAAGTCAAACGTCATGTATGGCGTTATCGAATAGTGTAGTACGGGTAGGCCTATAGTGTTAATTAGACAAAACAACTGGATTCAGCGATATCAGCCAGCCGCACACCAGCGATTAAGCAAAATTAATATTGCCCGTATGTGTAAACTGGGCTTGACATCATCTTCGAGTCCATAAAGTCGGATGAAAACTGAAAGTAAGTCAGATTAACAGTGGCGTAACTAGGACTTTTCGTTTGGGGGCTTTATAAGCCTTGAGCATGGCGAGTGCGGTAACCCGAGCCTATGGGTGAAAATTTCACAACTGTCCATTTCATCAAGTTTTTCGGTTTTGTACCCAAAGTCAATGAATGTTACTGAAACTGTATGATGAAAGTGATTGAATTGGTCATATAGGAAATGTGTCTGTTTAAGCTAAATTTTCCTTATAATATTATTCCAAAAAGTAACTTAGATAAAATAGTTGCCAAGTAGGCTAGCACTACATGGCTTAACTGTCGTTACTCTAATGATTAGAGTAACGATAGTTAACCCAACCAAACTCAATCAATCAATCAATCAATCAAAATGTTTATTTTGCAACCAAATTAAACAAAATCATCAGGTTTACATATAAATTTCAACACGGCTACAAAAAAGAGGCCCTAAAGGGATAAAGAATCCCGCTAACTAGGGACACCAAATTACAGATTACATTAGAAAATTAATGGTGGCCTTTAAAGAAAGATTATAATTGAAAACATACTTGCAGTGACCAAGTGAAAGTTAAAGTAAAAGAACAGAAAAGAAACTAAATGAGTCAAAAACAGGAAAACAAGGTAAGGAAAGGAAAGTGAAACTGAAACAATTGCTCAACACTGTTGAGTCAATATACAATATAAAACAAAAAAACTTAACTAGCTTACTAAGTAGAGATTAGGTAGGTCTACTACCATGCACAAAAATCAGGCGAAAGGTCAGACAAGGTCGTTTATAATACAGTACATTGTATAAGGTAGGTGCTTAATTTCTTTTTAAATACCCAGATGCTGGGGGATAAGCGAATTTCCATAGGAATTTTTTCCCAGATCGCTACTCCAATTGATTTAATAGAGAAGAGACGTGTATTCGTGCGGGCATAGGTGTGGTGATAAGAGCTAGAGTTTCTAGTAAAATACGGATGGATCTGAGATAAGAGTTGAAAGTAATGTTTGTAAATAGAAGGCAGAAGGTTTCGGTCAAAACGATACATAAATTCCCCAATTTGAAAAATGCCAATTTGGTCAATTTTTAAAATTTTAAGGGTTGTGAAGATGTGAGCAGTGTGAGAGCCATATGGAACCCCTGCAACCAGACGGACAGCTCTCTTTTGCAAAACATTTAATCTGTGTAATCTAGTAGCATATGTGGAAGCCCATACTATATTACAATAAGAGATGTATGGATATACTAACGAATAGTACAGTTTAATTCTAATATTAGAGGGCAAAATGTATGCAGTCCGTGCTATCACTCCAATATTTTTCGCTATTTTTGATGCAATGTAGGCTATGTGTTCTTTCCATGTCAAATGACAATCAACGTAGACACCTAAGAATTTAGTAGAGTCAACAGCTGTAAGAGAATTATTATTAATTTTTAACTCAAATTGACCCAGTGGGATTTTTTTCCTATGCGATTTAAACAAGATATAATTAGTTTTCTCCAAGTTTAACGACAATCTATTGGCTCTAAACCATTCGGCAACGAGTGCAAGTTCCACGTTTACGATTTGAAACAGGGTGTTTATGCAAGTGTGGGAATAAAAACGTTCGTATCATCGGCAAACAAGATGAAGAACAGACGATTTGAAACGTTCGGGAGGTCATTAATATAGAGGAGAAACAACAGGGGCCCTAGATTAGAACCTTGAGGAACTCCATATAGAATATTTTTTAAAGTGGAGCGTTTGCCGTTATTTTCGACACATTGTTGGCGTCTATCCAAATAGCTGGCAAACCAACTGAGCTGCATACCACGTATACCATAATTTTCTAATTTATGCAATAGGATTTTATGATTTACAGTGTCGAAAGCTTTTGCCAGATCGAAAAATATGCCTAGGGAATATTCATTATTTTCTATAGCATTCGAGATTCTATCTTGCATAGATAACAAGGACATATATGGGGAGTGACCTGACTGAAAGCCATGCTGCGAGGGAAAAAGGATGTCAGTTTTCGTTACAAAGTCATATAGTCTATTATACATTATTTTCTCAAATATTTTTGAAAAGTAAGGAAGGATTGAAATCGGACGATAATTAGTCAGATTGTCTCTTTCGCCTTTTTTATAAACTGGTATTACCTTTGCAGCTTTTAGGGATTGCGGGAAGACGCCTGTAGTGAAGGAACAGTTAATTAGCTCGGCAAGCGTTTGGGCAATGCAGTCAATATTAGAGCTCGCAATACAGGGGTCAATATCGTCCATACCCTTGCTATGCGTTGTGCGTATGGATTGACTTAGGTTTAAGATTTCATTAGGTGATGTCAAAATTAAACCAAAGGAGGGGGTTTCATATATTTCATAAATGTCCCCAGAGAGTCGGGTATCTTATCATCCAAAGATTGAGCGATGCTCACAAAATAATTGTTGAGTTTATTTGCTATAGTTTCCGCATCATCAATCCTAGTGCCATTGACAGTAAGCGATTCAATGGTTGTATCGCGCTGTCCCATATTAGCTATCGATCTTATTAGGCTCCAGGTTTTTTAAGATCGTTTCTGCACTTATCAAATTCAGTCGCATAATAGTATCTCTCAGCTTTTATTCGAATTGTTTTAAATTTATTCCGATATGTTACAAATTTGTTTCTGTTAATTTCACTAGGATTTTTTATATATTTCAGATATAACTGCTCCTTTTTGTTACTCGATTTAAGGAGGCCCCGCGTCATCCAAGGTTTTTTTATAATTAGTTTACTTCGATTCTTCCCTGAATTTTGTGGAAAGGATTTGTCATAAACATTTTTATATTGAGTTAAGAATAGATTATAAGCTGTATTAATATCCCCGTCACTACACAGCCTAGTGATGGTTGTCCAGTCCTGTCTGGAAAGTAACTCTCGAAATTTCTTCTTATTTTCCTCAGAAAAGTTCCTTGAGTTCCCAAAGGAAGAATTGCCATGCATGAGGTGTTGAAAGTCAAAAGTAATTAGTATTGGTAGATGATCAGATATATCAGAGGCTAGAATTGTAGAGTCAACTACATTCATCCAAGCATTGGTGAATAAGTTATCAATTAACGTGGCCGAGTGGGAAGTTATTCGAGTAGGTTTAGTGATGGCTGGCAAAAGGTGATAAGTTGTTATGCAGCCATACAGGGAACTCGTTGCCTTATGATCATTAGATTTAAGCAGGTCAACATTGAAATCGCCCACTAGCCAGTGATGTAGTCGAGTCCACCTTAGCCGAGTCCGAGTCAAGTCCGAGTCCACCTAAGCCGAGTCCGAGTCGAGTCCGAGTCCGGAGTTGCTCGAGTCCGAGTCCGAGTCCGAGTCACAAAGGATCGAGTCCAATTCCGAGTCCGAGTCCTTCAACACCAAAATTCACTGAAACACGCAATTTAATGGCATAGAAAAATAACAGCACATTTAATGCTGGAAGAATTTATTATTATTATTTATTATTATTATTATTATTATTATTATTATTATTATTATTATTATTATTATTATTATTATTATTATTATTATTATTATTATTATTATTATTATTATTATTATTATTATTATTATTATTATTATTGATTATTATTATTATTGTTGTTAAACTGCCATTTACAACGCGCCTAAGCAAAAAGAATCTTGCACAAAAGCGCGTAACAGGAAAGTCTAGGCTAATCATACTAAATCTTAAACTAATAAAGTCTTAAGATTACTTTTGAAGAGCGATAATGTAATGTAATGTAGCTTGTCTGCTGCAACTTTTGGCTTTGGGACTTCAGCCATAATTTTAATTACAAGAATAATTGAAGAATTACGCTTTGAAAAACTGATTTCTAAACAATGAGATTAGACTAAGGTATTTTAATACTGCTTTGCTGCCAACACATCTGTTTCTAGATACATGCTAGGCCTACGGCTCATAAGGTTCGTGCGCAGAGGGCTGCAAATTAAATCGCTTAATGTTTGATTGCCATTCGGCTGGCCCTGCTGCGCGAATGGGGTATTCCGTTAGGTCAGAAGCGCTATAAACAGGTCAAATCTCCCTTTGATGGCCTTGATCTGCAGGCGCTTTAGCCATTAGCCTACTTAGGGGGGGGGGGTATCGCGGTGAAAAATTTCCGGCGGCTGCAAACTCCAGAAATTCTGCCAAACGGGCCTCTTGGGCGCGTCTGATACACTCATTAACTCCGATGAGTGCAGGAGCCGAAGAATATCGTCTCTGGCAGGGTGGGGTATGATCACCCGATGCCCTTTAAACGCCAACCCTCCACCTACGGCGAGCTCTTTGATATCTAATGCGCTCTTTAGGTTAGAATACCTATTTTGGACTCGTAAGTAAGGAAGTATACAAGTCGTTTTTTATCGTGAGACAAAATTGTGACTCGGAAACCGAGTCACCGAGTCAAATTCGAGTCCAGGGCCTTCGAGTCCGAGTCCAAGTCCGAGTCGTGACAAGCCAAGTCCGAGTCCGAGTCCGAGTCCACAAAAAATCGGACTCGAGTCGGACTCGAGTCCTAGGCCGGACTCGAGTACTACATCACTGCCACTAGCATCACCCTTTTATTTCTATTTACAATTTCGGCTAATAATTGTTCGAATTCATTAGAGAAATCATCCAAGCACTGACCAGGAGGTCTGTAAATAGTGCCTAGAATGGTGGTTTCTTTATTCAAAGTGATTTGTATAAAAAGCCCTTCATAAGAATTATGAGCCAGTTTACTCTCAAGTGCTCAAGTGATACTCTTGTGTATCGATGCAACTAATGTAACAAACCGCTGATTTTGTTAGAAAATAGTAGTATCTGGATATAAATGATAAAA
Organism: Aporrectodea caliginosa; assembly: GCA_020284085.1. Classification (NCBI taxonomy): domain Eukaryota; kingdom Metazoa; phylum Annelida; class Clitellata; order Crassiclitellata; family Lumbricidae; genus Aporrectodea; species Aporrectodea caliginosa. The sequence goes on from JACEVL010002321.1 coordinate 16,353, forward strand.
AGATAATAAATAAGCAATTTTGAATTGTAAGTTGACGGTTTTCCCGGCTCCCTTTGATGTAGGCCTACATGTCTCCGGGGTAACGTTAGGCTACTCTAATGACTCGATTATGACCGTACGTTACTCTAATGACGAAAACACCTTAAATTCGTCGTTTTCAGTATGATCGCTAGGAGGTGTCAACGATGATGCTAGTTTCTTAACATAAGTGCAAACAACACTAAACCCATTATAAAAGGCACACATCTTTTTTCCAGCAATACCTTATCTAATGAAGTAGGGGTCTGAGTCATCTATCCTGCCGCTGTATTAAAGCGTGTTGGACGCGTAATGGGAGTGATAATGATAGCGATCATAACCATAACCATAACCATCAATTTATTGCTCCAAACATTGACAAAGTAACATTTCGTTGTACAAAGAACAAAGATCTGTTGGTTGCAAAAGGAAACCCAGAAGGGACCAAAGTTTCGCTGGTTAGGGCCACCTATATATACATAGTCTGTTGCTAGATGGTTAACAGAGGTTATCTAGGCCTAATACAGTGCAATGGGGGACTCTGTGAGCAGTTCCTTTAAGCGGCGATAGGCGTCGCCAGTATGTGATGTGGTCAAACTTTAGACAACTTTAGCGTAAATAAACCATAGACATCATATATTAAATGTAAGATGTCTATGAAATAAACCTACCGCACAACAGAGCACACATTTTACCTAGAGTAGCCAAACTTTATGCCATCCTGGCGCCACCTATAGCAGCCATTTTTACAGAGTCCCCCATTATATAATAAGTATCTAGTAGGCTACATGTACAATTATTAACGTACTAGTACAAAGTATTAAACCTTAACTAAGAAAAACACAAACAGAATAGTATCTAGTAAATGTACAATAATAGGCCTACTAGTACAAAGTATTAAACCTTAACTAGCACAAACAGAATGAGGATTAGAACCCAACTAATCGTTCTGATGAATTATCCAATGGCGTAACTTATGTTTAAATAGCTTTAAATTCAAGATACTGCGAAGGTCTTGATGATGATGATGATGATGATGATGATGATGATGATGATGATGATGATGATGATGATGACGACGACGACGATGATGATGATGATAATATCTAACAAGAATTGGGTTCCCCTTTTAAATGGAATTAATTGTCCAATTGGGCGCTTTTGGTCCATGTTTGACTCCATTCTGTGAACATGCACGCTCCGTTGAACAGGTGGGTGTATTTGTTTACGTCTACAGACCTGGCCTATTATTAAACTTTGGCTATGCGCACTTTGATCACTTTTAATGTTTAGTAGTCCAGCGGTTTCATTGAAACAGCTCGTGATCACTTTTAATGTTTAGTAGTCCAGCGGTTTCATTGAAACAGCTCGTGAGTCGTGATCACTTTTAATGTTTAGTAGTCCAGCGGTTTCATTAAAACAGCTCGTTTCCTTTTCTGCTTTAGGCTAACTCCCCTTGAGAATATAGAAGGAGTTTTCGCATTCGTTGGTTATATTTGCCACTTGATTTACAAGACGTTTCTTTTCCCAACCCACAGCATGCCACAGGTTCAGTTGGTTAATTATCCTGGACTGACTTCTCATTTACAAGCTTATAAATAAGACATGCGGCAATTGGGGGCAGATACGTCACTTGGTATCAATTCCTCGAACTGAGATACCCCTCAAGGCCAGGGGCACATGTAGCCATTGCTTGGCCGCAAGACAGCCACATTTTAGCTATGGCCTGGTTTACCTGCATGGCCTCATGGCAATCCATGTCCTGGGTCCAACCGTTCACCGTTGAAGGGACCGGGAGACGAGGAGGAGGCGCCGGATGCGAGGATCGGCAGTGGGGATCGGACGCGGGTGCCCATCGTGGGTTCGGTGACACTGCCCACCCCGAGGGCCTTGCTGAGGATTTGGGCGCGGGTATGACACACTCAGAGGCCAGAGGGCCTCTCCTCAAACATATATGCAAAATGGCACGCCCGGCTTGTGCTCAGGCCATTACCTCGACCTTACTCGACTTATGTAAAACCCCGCAGTCCATAATGGCATGGAGGACTTTGCTCGACTTTGCTCCCTCTCTACTCGCCCAACCTCCCTCTTTTCGAACGACACCAGGGTTGATATGGGCGCATTGAGTTTATTGGGGATCCCTTGTTTCTGGGGAGGCGTAGGACGACACCATGGGGCGTCACTGCGATACATTCCAACGGGCTTTGGATAGACTGCGCCTGCTGCCTTCACAGAATGCCCTGATACTATTGCTTTCATTATTCGGCTCCCCGAGGCCGCTGAGCTATCTTCTCCGGTGTTCGCCATGCTTCGACACCCGGCCCTGGGGACACTAGATGGACTGATGAGATTGGGCGTTGAGACAATCGTCAACTGCTCTCTTAATTATATTCAATGGCTGCAGGCCGCGCTTCCAACCAAAGACGGAGGACTTGGCATCCGTAAAGTCGTTTCGCTGGCTTCTTCTGTCTACTTCGCTTCAGCCGCGTCGACTCTTGAGCTGCAGACCGCCGTCCTCGCGGCTGATGTGTCAGGCCCTGATCGGTATGTGGCGGTCCTGTTGGAGACACGTCGGGACACATTCCCTGCGATCGTTGACCCCCCCTGCCTGGCCCCTGATTGAGAAGGATAAGGCTTAAATCCGCCGGTGCGTTACCAGATTGGTCAGCCGAACCAGGATAGATGCAGCATTCCGCCGACTGGCTGGCCG
>JACEVL010002322.1:0-23395 GCA_020284085.1 Aporrectodea caliginosa
TAAATCGCTTTTTGTGTGAAAATCCGAACTTAAACAAACTCATTTTACGTCGCAGTTGGAAAAGCCTCGTTTATAATTCTAACGTCTAACGAATCCATTGAGACGCTGCAAGAGTAGCATAGATTTACGGAAAAAGAGCGGCGGCGGCATAATTGACATTGATCGAGGAAAATAAGTAAGTAATCTATAATTCGTTTGTAAAAGCATGCGATTTATAAAAAATGGTAACCTAGAATTAGAAATTCAACGAATAAAAGTAATCTACGATGTCAATAAGTATTCTAAACGGTTTGAATTTTTAGAGCCGTTAAAATCTTTACGCATTTGCGTAATTGCGTAATGCTAGTTACGCGCCTGCACTGAAGCCAAAATATTGTCTTCTGTTCAACTATATGTCAGCTTTTAGCATTGCCCGACTCTTCAGCGTGTGTGGAAAGAGTTATGTCTCAAATGCATCTAATAATAATAATAATAATAATATCTTTTCTTTATTGAAGCGCTTGACAAACGCACTGCGTTGTACATTTACATGTTATGCAATTTAAAACTTAACTACTAACAGAACAGACAGCCTGCAATACAACGGTGCTAATAGCAGCATACAAAGCATATCCGCCCAACGGGGGCTCGAACTCGGTACCTCTCGATCTCTGTGCCAGATGTTATCCAATGCGCCATCGCCCCCCCCCGTAACACAGACTACACTGCGACACTGTAGTCAACCGACTGATTGCAAAGGAAGCAATCAGATATCAAGGTGCTTGTTGTTACATGTTGAAACCTCCGAAATCTGTCGTTGAAGATGTGAAAGAAGGACGATGTCATAAACGATAATCCGGGAAACTGGAAAAGTACCATATTAAAAATAAAGTTGATGTCAGTTTCAGTGACAATGCGTCTTACTAAACGTTGTATTGATGACACGCATAATAATTATCGCAACAATAATATTTGTGACATGTGTGTGTTTTTGATTTCTGGCGATTTAATTTATGTAGTAGACGTGTGGAGCTGCGATGTTTCATTAGTAATTTGAGCTAATTTCCAGGTATTCCTTAAAATGAAATCTGTCTACGTTTTTCTATGTTTTGTTAGGGAAGATCTAGTTTTTCCAAACATTTAAAGTGCCAAGACAGGTTCCTCGCATGGAAGCCAAGGGTCTTGGAGATGCCACAAGATGTCGCTAAACGTCGGAATCTACTAAATTAAGTAACTCAAATACACACCTTTAATTATTTACGTGCAACTACTATATAAGTTTGAAATGAAATGACCAACTCCGCCACTGTTCGCTTTCTGACAGTGCCAGTCCCAAGCCTGGATAAAGGAGGAGGGCGACGCTAATGGTCTTTGTTACCACACAGCTAGTCGTTAAACAGAAAAACCACCACCTAAGACAGATCCTGAGAGTATCATGGATAGAAAAAAGAACAAATGAGTGGGTGTTAGAGAAAACAGGAACGGAAAGAAGCCTACTTGATCAGATTAAAAAAAGGAAACTTACATACTTTGGACATTTGATGAGGAAACAGGGAAACTGCCTGGAAAAGGAGATCATACAGGGAACTGTACCAGGAGCAAGGACGCGGGGAAGACCGAGAATGGGATGGCTTAACAACATAAGCACGTGGATGAATATGCCTTCTCATCGATTGTTGAGAGAGACGGAAGATAGAAAAGGTGGAGAAGACTTGTCCATGGAGCGACCAACCCTCGGATCGAGGATGGTTGAAGACAAGAAGACAAGACTATATAAGTTTGCCAAGCGCGATCTGTTACATCTGATTTTCTAAGTAATTTATTTATGAGGAGGCATGAGGAATTATGTAATGACGGGAATCTGAAAAAGTCTATAAATTACGCAATATATAATATGAAAAACATCTATAATTGTTTAACGACATCTTGTGGCTGCCAGGTCCGTTGACGTCATTCTTATTACCTATCTTTTTCAATGAATGTGTATCTTGGCTCGGCTTATCAATTTAGTTATGTAGGACTCTAGGTAGTTTCTGTTTAACGACCCCTTTCAAAACAATGTTGACTAGAGTCGCCCTCTCCTTCATCGTAATCTCCAAACTTCTAAAGCGCCACTCGAAAGACAAGCGCAGGGCACCAGCTTATTCACGAGCGCTTCATCCAGGCTTTGGACTGGCACCAATCGAAAATGACTGTGGCGGAGTTACCAACTGGTTGGTTACCATCAGTTTAACGATATCTCATGGTCAAAAGCCTTTGACATCTTGAGGAAAATTTTTGCACAGTTTCCACTGTAGAACAATCTATCTCATAATTGCATCAGGTGACGCGGCTACATAAGTAAGTAAGTAAGTATATCCTTTATTAAGCCAATTGCTAACCGCACTTAATGATACCTAAAGATACTTTACTACTTAAGCGCATGGCGTTTGCTTGATTACATGCGGTTTAACGACACTGTGTCATAGCAAAGATGATTAGCGTCGCCCTCCTCCTTTCTCCAGGCTTGGAACGGGAGTGTGATGAAGGCATTTTCATTATTTATAACGGTAATTGTTTGTCATATTTTTGCACGAACACTAGACACCTTTAATAAGTTGAATCATTCTGTTATATTAAACCTCGGTTTAATATAATATTTCATGTGTCGCATCCAATGAGATGTATTATTAACGCTAGAGGGAACATGACGCATATTCCCTTTGCACATTTTTGAAGTCACAATCATAGATATAATAACACCTTAAAGAGAGTTCCGCAGTTAATGGAAATTGAAATGACGCGTTTTGATTGGTTGAAATTCATGGACGCAGTCAAGCTTAAGCGAGACTTTAATTTCTTTTCGAAGCTTACGCCTTAAAAAAATTCAAAAGACACAAAATAACAACTTATCCATTAAATACTATTCCAGCGGCCACGTTTTCGGGCTTTAATAAGTTGCTACATCCACACACTACACAATTTAGCCAGCGCTCATTAACATAACTGGTGACGTGTCCACGCATTACACGTCGATAATGACGTCGATTTATATTATACATCTCTATGCCTAGCTTGCCTAGCTTAAGGGTCACAGCCTCACCATAGATGGTAGATGCGGGGCTCTAGTGATATATTTATATATTATACATCTCTATGGTCGCATCCGAACTTCGTACGTCAAATCTCACATTCAAAGGCCAGTGCCAGCCCCAAGTCTTACTTCTATAGCGCAGTTAGACTTAAGTTGATAATAATAGGGCCTTCACAGAAAAATATGTCGCTAAACGCCGAAACTAGTTCGTTTTAGGAAAACTCTAACGTTGGAAGAACGAGCGTAGATGATAGAGGCAAAAAACAAAGAAAAACGTTAAACGAAAACTACTACCACTGCCACCCTACCTGTGGTAGTGCCAGCCCAAGGACTAGAGAAACCAGGAGGTTGACCCTAATCATCTATGTTGTGAAAGAGAAACCGCAACTAATCAAACAATTGCCACTCCGTGCCGGAAGTGTTCGGTAGTGCCAGTCCCAAGTCTTGAGAAAGGTGGAGGTTGACGTGAACGTCCCTGGTAGACATAAGATGTCGCTAAACACTGGCAACTGTTACTATAATATGCGACAACGTTGTCCAATTGGTTAGGGTGCTGAAACAGTTGCTGCTGTGAGCAAATCCTTCACTCATAAATGCTCATCGATTGATGCTTGGCCATATTTAGTTATTGGCAATTAATAAATGCATAATAATTATTATTATAATATTCAGTCCCGCATCAGGTCATGATATTAACTAATCTAATAAAACGGTGACTTCTATAGCGCCGTTAGCTGATAATTATTCAAGTCTAATACTGTGAGTGTTTCGTTTGGTATCTCGACTCTGGTAATCTGAACGATTGCCCTACAAAATCTTTCATTTGACCCTGATTAAAACACGTTCTATATGAAGAGCCTGCGATGCAAACCGATATAGGCTTAATGAGTAGCTGTGGTGCTTTTGCTTCGTCTATTGTCCAGGGCATCGATCTCTGAACATCTCTCTGATACGAAGCAGCAACGCTCGTGAATAAACTGGTTCCCCGCGTTTAGTTTAAAGTAGCGCTATAGAAATTTGTAGTTTACGATTACGGTTGCAATTCACCATTCCTCAAAACATAACCTTAGGGATAGGGAAGTGGATTGGTTACAATAATTTATGCTGAAAGATGAACACAGCTCAACTCTGGATGCAAATAAATACAAGCTCGATTTGGACACCTTAAAATAGTGACCAACATCGACTATAATAAAAGTCAGTCGGTTCAAGCGTTAGATTTAAACTTTTGTGTCTTTTAAATTTTTTTTAAAATAAATGTTATTGAAATAAATAGATTAAGAAGTAAATGTGCATTAGGAATGGTGTTCAAGAATTAATTTTAAGAAAAATTTCTTGTATACGACAATTGCTGCTAAATATTGTTGAATTTACATCAGATACCAAATTGCATGTATCAAACTGTATATTTATGAATTGTAATTTTTATTTATGTCGTTAAACAATGAACACTATGACATGTTAAGGTTATGTCTGGACAGTCTTAAATGGTGTCTTTTGGATGCCATGAATTCATTTCACTGCACTGTATATGTTTTAAATTGTCGTCAACGGCCTTTGATGTCATATGACGACGTTAAACCTTGTTCTAAATAAAAAGCGTTAGATAATAAGGTACTCACTGTTAAAGATGTCAACGGACATAATAGCCATAGGATGTCAGTTAAACTTTTGGAATAAATAAGTAAACAGGCGTTTGATACGAAGTTACGAACGCTCCATGACCAATGAAAAAGCTGTTAACAAATCTCCTAACGACATCAACGGCATTTGGTGGCATAAAATGTCATTTAATTAATTAAGCTAATTTAATTAAAAAGTAACTTCACCGCTGTTTGTACTCTGGTAGTGCCAGACCACCCTCGTGAAAGGGGGATACGATTATCATTTTTTTTATTGCGCAGGATGGAAAGAGAAAGATGGCCAGAGCATAAAACAAACGAAAAGTTGAGAAAGGAAAGAGCTCCGATGGCAACGGTGATAGGAAGACAGAGGAAGTGAATTAGTCACATAATATTATTATACTGAGAGGAGACTCCCTCCATGGGAGGAAGAACGGAGGGAAGGATAACGAGAGGGAAGAATGGAGTGTAAGAGAACGAGAGGAAGACCTATAGACGGATGCTGCTGGACTTATTGGTGACAGGTGGATAAAGAGAACTCAAGCAAGGCGCCCAGCATCGAGAGCAGTGGTGATATTGGATGTTGCAGGCTACCCGAGATAAGAAAACTTGATTAAGTCCTCAGCTGCAATCGATTCAAAAGCTAATATTCTACCGCTTCCAGTACTCTGGTAGTGCCAGTCCCAAGCGTCTATAAACGAAGAGGGTGATCCTAATCATGTGTGCTATGACATAGCGTCGTTAAAGAGAAACTAACCAATGCTATCTACTGAAGATAATTAGGCCTACGATAAAATTTAGAACGCTATCAAATGTTTCCTGTCGATATAATCGGCATTTGATATCGCAAGATGTCGTTAAGCAGTGTAGAAACTACTAAACGAAGAAATAAAGCGATGAATTTTAAACACCTCTAATAAGATTAGCCTTTTGTCTATATATTCAGAAATGGCGGTTGTTACAACAATAATTTGTATATATAAAAGTCCGCAAGTCCGAAAAGATTACTCACAACCATTGCTAACGAGATGTTTGCTCATCCTAACAGGGTAAAATTGCTTCATTGAGGCATGCCCAAGAATGGCAAGCCCGCTGGCAGCATGTTGGACATCAGGGTAATAGACTATCGCGCACCAGAACTTTCATTATACGCAAATTTTGATCGACGCCACGGTTTACAAAATTAGTTCAATGTTTCTTGTATAACTTAATTCTCACCACCATCACCAGCATCATCATCCTCAGAGTCACAGTAACTTCCACCACCAACCACCACCACCACCACCACCACCACCACCACCACCACCATCATCATCATCCTCAGCGTCACAGTGACTTCCAACATCATCATCTTCAGTCACGATAACTTCCACAACCACTAACATCATCCTGAGAGTCACTAACTTCCACCATCACCATCATCATCATCCTCAGAGTCACAGTAGGCCTATATCTTACACCATCACCACCATACTTCCACAACCAGTCAACACCATCACACTAACTTAAAGTAAAGCACACAGTAACTTCAAGTAGCTTTTATGAATGCAATGTACAATAATAAAGCAACAATAAAATATATGAAAGCTGTTGTCAATTACAAAACTTAAAACCAACTAACAGTTCACTGTCCTTAAACCCAGCGTCTTATTACACACATAACGACAGTTTTTCCTTGTACAAGTCTAGTGTAAGTTTTGCACTGGTGAAGCAGCCTTATTTTTTATGTATTTTTATTTTCGAGGTAATGGACCTGGTTAGATTAACTTGGTGATTGTTTATTGATGTGGTTTCATGATCTGAAAATAAACAAAACTGTTATCACAACAGGCAGCTAAGAACCTTTGTGCGTCGTTTTCTGGGCCAGCTTTAGATTTGGTTATCAGCTGTTTAGATAAAGGTTCTGGGAATCTGTTAGGTCATATCCTCCTGAACCTCGTGCATTTGCTCTTCCTTTACAATTTTAATCATCTAAAATGCTTAGGATGATGTTCACGTTTAACAAATGCGTGCCCCATCCACAGACCATCGGTTCTTGGTAAAAGTGCATTAACGGGAACCCAGGATTTCACGATGAAGTGTTTTTGGCCTTGGAAAGTAGAGCAAGAGAAAGTGCTGGTGAGAGAATGTTGTGTTCCATAATGATGAATGAAATTGCTATTTGAAAGCAGCTAGACTTTTACTCTGCAACAGACAAGTTTGTGAGTATGTGGATATGAGGATTGAAATCGATGATATGGCTGTTCTGCCTTGGCTAACGAGGCACATGTATTCCTAATTGACTCCATCAGGCAATTAAATTAAAAATATCTAAGGGAATTGCAAGAGTTGCAGAGTAATGAGGGTTTGAGAGCTGCAAATAGACTTCACGAGCGCCATATCCAGTGGAACAGACACAAAATGAAGGTAAAAGTGGCAGCCCAAGCCCCAAGTTATTTTGTTGCTGATGCAATTGCATTTTGTGATGAGACCCTGTAACTACTGAAATTTCCATAGACCCCTTAAATTACAGGACTGTAGGCGCTCAGCCTCGGGACTTGGAAGTTGGAACTTGGGTCCATTCTCAATTTACACTTTGTATCACAAAAAATGAACGAATAGTCCGATTTGCATGAACTCTTTTTGTTCTATTTGTCTCGACGAGAGCTATATTGGGGAAAATATTGACGCTAAATTCTGGATAATTCAAGGTCATTTCAAGGTCAGAAAAAATGAAATCTAGCAAAAATCAGAGAAAAATGGCCAGATCTCAGCCAATAATTCTTGAAATCAGCTAATTCTTTCTTGTGTTTCTCTCCTAGATAAGGGCTACCTGGGATAAGAAACAAGGCTATTAAATATAAGGCGATCCAAGGTTATATTAAGGTCAAAAAGGTCATTTTGAGAAGAAAATCAGAGAAAATAGCCATTGTTCAGACAAATATTGCTACATTTTAATTATTCTTTTACCAATTTGCTCATGCCAATAAGAGCAAGACGACAGTACCTAAAGGTTAAAATAATCCAAGGTCATTTCAAGGTCAGAAGGTCAAAATCAAAAGAAAATGACCATATCTCAGCCAAAAGTTGTTTTATTTGGGTGATTCTGTGTAATCGTCATTGTTCCTTGAGTTTGACCTTTGACCTTCAAACGACCTTTAAGTAACCCAAGGTCGTTTGAAGGTCAAAATGTAAAAATAAATGGTGAATTGCCATAACACAGAATCACCCAAATTAAACAATATTCTGTGTAATGGTCATTGTTCCTTGATGTTGGCCTTTGATCTTCAAATGACCTTGGGTTCACCCAAGGTCATTTCAAGGTAAAGAGGTCAAAATCAAGGAACAATGACCATTACACAGAATCAATAAAATAAAACAACATTTGGCTTAGATATGGTCATTTTCTTTTGATTTTGACCTTCTGACCTTGAAATGACCTTGGATTATTTTAACCTTTAGGTACTGTCGTCTTGCCCTTATCGGTGTGAGCAAATTGGTAAAATAACCTTTGATCGCCTTACATTTAATGGCCTTGTTTCTTGTCCCAGGTAGCCCTTATCTAGAAGAGAAATACAAGAAAGAATTAGCTGATTTCAAGAATTATTGGCTGAAATCTGGCCTTTTTTCTCTGATTTTTGCTAGATTTCATTTTTCTGACCTTGAAATGACCTTGAATTATCCAGAATGTAGCGTCAATATTTTCCCCCAATATAGCTCTCGTCGAGACAAATAGAACAAAAGAGAGTTCATCCAAATCGGACTATTTGTTCAATTTTTGTGATACAAAGTGTAAATTGAGAATGGACCCAAGTTCCAAGTCCCGAGCATGAGCGCCTACTGTAACAGTCCTGTAATTTAAGTAGTCTATGGAAATTTCGAAACTCCTCAGCAACAGTTATTTTCATAAAAACTATTGATTGACATTTTGATATTTTAAACAGTACTTAGGAATCCTTTGGCAAAGGGGTATAAAGCACCGATGAGCTTGCAAGATGAGGGTTTGCTGACCATTTCTGCTTCATGCAGTCCAGTATTTGATGAGCTCAAACTTGCCAATGGACAGTTAATTTGCAACAGTTTGTCAAATTTACTTTGACTTCAAGAAACAATATTATAATATTATAATAATAATATTATATTATAATCTTAATTATAATATTATAATATTATAAATAATAATTATAATATTCGATTTTAAATAATAATTATAATATTATTATAATTATTATTTAAAATCGAATATCAAAATCCTTTTATTGTCCGATTCGTTGTCAGCCACAAACAGTCGACCGTTTGACTCGTCCAGATGAATTCTCCATGGACGTTGTAATCCGTGTTTAGACTCTGTGAGAATTTCTCTCTGAAATTTCAAATCCGAATCCAATAACAAAACCCGACCGTTCATCCGATCAGCGACCATCACGAACCCATTTCCATCAACGGACAAATAGAACAGACCATGCATTTGTTCAGAGTTACCAGCGAATGACTTCTTGAGTTTCCCATCTGCATCCACTGTACACACTTTACCATAACCACTGCCATAACAAACCGCAAAATGACCATTGGTCAGTTTTATAGCATGCAATGGAAAACGAATACTTTCGTCTAATGATAGATTTATTTCACGGATCAATTGTCCATCTGGCGAATATTCATTTAATTTAATTTTCTCAAAAACAGATAAAATGATATTCGATTCATCTGTAACAGACAGTCCATACCCATAATCGTCTCCTGTTGACCATTTCTTTATTAATTTTCCATTTGGTTCTACTCTCAAGATTTCATTCAACTTCTCATATCCTTTGAAATTAAAGATGTAGAGACATGTATTTATGTTGCATGATGCTATGTCCAGTGGAGAAATTAATTCCCTCAAATTCCACTGACGACTGAAACTGAGTTTCATCGAATCATAAACTTCAACTTCTGGACTTTCGTTACTCACAACAAACAATTCTTGGTCTAAGATCGTCAATCCACGGATATCATTCTTCTTCTTTTTACTGGCTTTTGTTCTGATCGTCTCAACTAAAACTGGATCCGATTTGTATGGAAGTTCAACTGAAAATAGAAAACATATTGTTAACTATCTTAAAATAATTTATAGCTGTAGACCTACTGCTATATTGCATAGGCTATTTATGTTGCTGCGTCGGACTAGGCTGAGGTCGAAGAACATATAACATCACATCAAGTAATATTTCAATGTCATTAACACCAGATCACATTTTTGTAGAATGGTTTGCAAATTAAATATTATAAATCAGACAATTCAGAGTTCAGATTACAAGTAAATCCTTTACACCTATGAATGGGGTTGATTACTAAGCGACGTTTTTCTAATATAATTCTCTGCCACTGTTGGAAAGTACGTCTAAAATTAGTCTGTAAGCCTTAGAAAATATCCCAAGATTGCTATGCAAATTACCCAGATCCCAAGTCGACCCTTAAAATCCCAAGATTTTGGGAAAATCCCAAAAAGGGGAGGCCCTGGTAACGTAAATTAGGCGAATCTTTGGAAGAACGAAGACAACGTAAGGGATACCAGACAAAAATAAATTTAAACAAAATAATAACAGACTAGATAAAAATTAACATAAAGAATAGAAGACGGAAAACCGTGACAAGAAATAGAAACCAGATTTTCTTATGCAAAAAACCGGTGTTAACAACTATGTTCATTGTTGTTGTTGTTGTTGTTGTTGTTGTTGTTGTTGTTATTATTATTATTATTATTATTATTATTATTATTATTATTATTATTATTATTATTATTATTATGTAAGTAAAATCCCTCAGGCTCTAAGAAACTAAATAAAATAAGCGTGATCAATCTTGGAGTACGCTGTCCTCGTCCCCGGGGTACGGTGTGAAGGTGCCTCTAAAAGCAACGGCGTTAAAACGTTGAGTGCAAATTGAAAGCCTCTGGAAAAGGTAAGTTGTCTCCCTTTGGTCGCCAGAAACAGCGGCTGCACGGCGACCCAGCTCCACCAAGAACTCGCGACCCGTGCGATTGATTGGGCCCAGTGTTTCGACTGCTATCGGAACGAACTCGTGGGAGGCAGGGAGCGTGGAGTACTTGTTGCACTTCCGATCTGCAGCATGCTCCGCAGTCCCTCCAGGTACAGATGCTGACAGGTGGATATAGGAGGCCGCACATGTGTGAATGGCTGTGAAGTCCCAGGCGATGTATTTGCCTCTGGCCCATGGAACGAGGGTTGCCCCGTCCGGTCTTTTGCCGTCCGTCCTGATGAGGCCCGGCGGCTCCTTTGAGCTGGGAATATCCGCCTTCGCGAGAGCTCTCCACACTAAGTCGTTGACTACGAAGTGCCGGGCTGTTCTTCCTGTTGATCGCCGGCAAACCAACCCGTGGTGACCTCTTGGGTCGGCGATCTCTCCGCATTGATACTGGTGCGGGGCGCACAGATCCAGCCCTAGACGCAGTCCAACGGCCACCCGGATTGCCTCATAAGGAGGAGAGTGTACTAAAGCGACTGTGAAAACAATGCAACTCGTCGTTAAAGAATTGACAAGAGAGACCTTAATTGGCCTTTGATTAAACAGAGTAAATGTGTATATGCATGTAGGCTGATGTAGGCCTATGTGTGTATGTTTATATGTATGTAGGCTTATGTATCTGTAGGGACTTTGTACCTTAAAAGCACTATCTGCGCAGCCTTGACAACATGATAGACATTAAGAACAAAAACTTTATAAACGAGCTAACAGTGCTCAGAGAAAACTACATGTCAGTAGTCATGTACTGGTTACTTCCCGCAGACATGCAGAGCCTAAGCTGTAATCCTATTCAAATTTACTACTAGACACCAGTTTTTAAATTCCAGAATTACGTAGCGTCGAAGAGAATAGAAGGAAAGACGACGAAACAAGGGAATCACAAGTTCACAACACACAATATCTCAACCAAATGTCAGACATTCTTAAGAATGAAAAATCATCATATTATGGCCTTCATAAATTATATCTGTTGATAGGAACAAGCGTCAATCTGGCTGTAAAGAAGAACAAGACTCTGTCGAAGACGCCCAATTATATGGAACACTTTGTTAAATTTGGTGTCTGATAATTATCCAATATGCACATAGTGTAATTTATAGTAATGAAACTGTGACTATGTAATGTTTTGAATTAGTATAGTACAGGCAGGCCTGCTCTCTTGAGAATGTAGTATCCCTGTTTTTTGCTTTTTCTATTATACCATTTGGTGCAAGATTGATATATAAAAATTGACTATCCTCAAGTTTATGGATCTTGTGTATTTCTGTTGCACCAGATTAGGAGATGCACTGTGAGAATTCTGTAATAGGGAAATGCTAATTTCTACACTCGAATAACGTAAGCATGTGAAACTGCTTAAAAGAAAACCGCTAACCTTCGATTTCACCAATGAAGTTGACACAGCTTTCTTCGAGAGACTCCACTGCTTCTGATTTTCTGAAGCGGAAAGTGATGGACTGAATTTCTCTTTCAATCATGGATTGGCATTGTTGTTGCAACTCCACCGCTCTAACCGATAAGTCCGAAAATGAACGACAGATGTCACTAGCTGATCCTTTACCCATTATCTTCCGACAGTAAGAATTGTAAGTTTCTAAGCAAGATAGATATGTATCAATATCATCTGTTGCCATTTGGATTTCTTTCATTTTTATTTGTCTTGTCGAACATAGACCTTGTAAAAGAGAGGCTTCTTGCTTATCTATCAACTGTTTCAGTATTTCCCTTCTATTTGCTACATCACATTCTAATTTTTCCACTCTTTCCTGTATGTTTTTCTTCACCTCCAGGAACTCTGCCTGCTTCATCTGAGCTGCTGATCTACAATCATTTATTGTTTGAATATTGCTTTCGATCTGTTTCCTATATTCGCTAACATGAGAACCTTTATGACCATTATGGTGGTTAACGAAGCAAATGGCACAAACAATTGCTTTGCAATCAGCACAATATACATCCAGAACCATTTGTCCATGTGATTCACAAACATTTGATGCCGAATCGGTCATCAAATTTTGACCAGTGTCGTGTTCATTAATTTCTATCAATTTATGATTCTTATTCAATTTAAATTTTCTATGTTGTTTGCAGCATTCTGCGCAATAATTCTGTTTGCAATCAACACAAAAAGTGTCAGCTGCTCTTATGTCTCTACCGTCTTCTTTATTTTCCTCTTCGCATACATCGCATAGAGCTCTTGAAGTCGCCGACTGATCTGAAACATTTGCCAGTTGTATCAGCTTCTCAATGAAGAAATGTTTAGGAAGTCCTGGAAATCCTTCTTGTGGAATCTTAAAAAGTTGTCTGCAGATTGGGCAAGGCATCTCGTCTCCAGGTCCTTTGTTGGTTTTGAGCCCAGTCTCTTGGATACACTTCATGCAGAATGTATGAATGCATGGCAAGACTTTCGGATCGGTGTAGACTTCGGTGCATATACAACATGTAGTCATATCGTCAAGATCATCTTGCTTGGCTATATCACCACTGTCTAAATCTTTCGTAGCCATTTTCTAATGTACACGGATTCCAAAATCGAAAGCACTTTCGATATCTTTATTGGCATAGGTCTATAGGCGTTATAGGGATCTTTGCTAACAAGGTAGGTATATATAAATATAAATGAATCTTGATGGAATAAATACGACAAACTCCTGCAAATATTGTCTACCTGAACGTAGTTATAATATCGATCGAACTAAAGTTACTAAACAGTCTATTGCACAAATAAAAGTAGGCTATTATATTTACTCTAGGATCTACTGATAATTATACACTCACTAAATGTTTGGCTGCTGCTATTCGATGAGGACGATGAGCCACATAATCAAGTTCAACATATAGTGAAGAGGTTAAGGTCCAAAAAGGCAGTGCATTGTTCATACTTAATAAAGTTCAACATATGGTGTGTTCTTTGTATGTTGCATGTGAATCGCTTTAAGTAGCAGGTAACTATGATTTAGCGCAAGTGTTCTTATAATTATGGGTATATTTCACAACAGGCATCAAATTCAGAAATAGAATTAGAGAAAAGAAAGTCACGCAAAATAAAAAAATTTCTTACACAAATATTTTACTAGCAGTCCTGAAACATACTTAATATTGAGCAGAGCTTAAATTTGAGAGATTTGGCCTAATTTTTTTTTAACTTTTTTTACTATGTGAAACACATGCAACTTTGATTCCTAAATATTTACAACTCCGTTACTTAATAAATACACAATACAATACACCGCCACTGTTTATAATTAGTGATTAATTAGTATTAAGTGTGCATTAAATTATTACACAGCAACCTAAATTATTTTTACGACAAATTATCTGCATGTACCATTAAATAAATTCATTTTAATAGAAAAATAATGTAACAAAGTTGTAAAATATTCATAATTAGGTTTCCATGCTTACCGGACGAGTTACGATACAAAAATAGTTAGTTTATAGTGGCCAGCTTCAATATTATTTTTGAAAGAAAAAAAATTATATATATGCGTAAAGTGCAATAATTACTGTAACGGAGTTGTAAATCTTTTTCATACTATTACATTACCGGATAAATATCCGAAAATTCTCAACAGAAGCAAACATCCATATTGATTTCTTGTTGGTAAAATCAATGCAGACTGGTTCCCTGCTATCGAAGATGTCAATTAAAAAAAATTGAGTTTTCAATTTATTCCACAGATGGCAGAAACCCATTCGTAACGGTGTTGTAACCAAAATCTGAAGACAGAGGGTTTTATTTTTTTTTTTATTATTTAGTTCGTTAATAATTTAATAAAAACCATATAGAGCAATGGGTATATGTAAGTTAATGATCTAAAAATTATAAAACATCAGTTCAGCGTTTCAGCTGTTACCCTAACGTAACGTTGAATTGACTCACCATTAGAAAGGACAATGCAAATTCGGGTTAAACTTGGACTTTATAATTTTTTTTCTCATACTAATCATCTACATAATATAATAGAAATAATTTTTTATAACTAACCCATGCCCTACAATTTATTTAAAAATTATAAATTATAATTTTTTTCTCTTTGTGTAAGCCGTACAGAGGAGAAGACGGAAATTTATCTAATTTGCTGCCGGTTGTGAAATATACCCATATATTTCGTATCGCTGACGACGTTGACTTGGTTGTAGAGTATTCGGAACAGATAGGCCTACAAGAATTGACGAAACCAGTAAAAGATTTAATTTGGACTCGGAATAAATGTGCAAACAGTCTCGACATTGGCTATTTGAAAGCAATACGAAGAGCTGAAGGTGAGACTTGGCTATATAATTAAGAACTGAAGCAATTCACAATGTTTAATAACGGAAGATGACCACTGTAGAAAAGACATAAAAACGCAGGATTGACCTGACATCGGCGATGCACGGCACAATGAATAAGACGTGGAATATTATACGAAATATTCGCCACTCCGGTGCTGTTGTATGAATCCGAATGTTGGTGCATACGGAAGGAGGACGAAAGGAGGCTATTGGAGGTGGAAATGAGTTGGATAAGAAAATAGGCCTACTGGGTAAAACCAGACGAGACTGGATTCGTAACGAGGTGATGCGGAAGGAGTTGTGTCAGATGGAGACGATGGTGGAAAAATACAAAAAGAAGACTGTCCTGTTTTGGAAGCAAGAATGGAAAACTGGAGATTACCGGTCAGAGCACTTTATGGTCACTTGGAGGGAATATACGGAGCCTTGGGAGAGACAAACAAAGACGTACTATGGCCTACATGGATGGACAATGTGAAAGAGGATCTAAAAGCGGAGGGAATGAATATGACACCTGCCACTGACGCAATCAGAGACAGAACGGGATGGAGAAATGTTGCTTAAAATTCATCGTCGGCGCACACCTGACGGAAGAGAGAAGAAGAGAATAGGCCTTACATGATAATTTTCATTCAATCAGCTGTCTGGCCGTTTAAAATTACCGTCTGAAATTTACCACAGTCGGTTGAAAGCGTTTAATTTCATTAATATTTATGGAAATAGGTTTTACTCGGTCTGATCCTTTTCACTATACTGCGCCGTAATTTATTTAAGTGCAGATAAAGCTGTAAGTTACGATATTTAGACACTTTGGACATCTTTAAAAGATGCTAATATTGAGTAGGCCTATAATAATCGTCAATCGTGTTCAGGACTGAGTTACTGAATACACAACATGAATTCAAAAGCTTCTGGAGTACAAGCATCCAACTTATACCATTGATCGGACTCTCGCAATGCCAGTCCTGAGTATAGAGAAAGAAGGAGGGCGACGCTAATCATCTTTGCTATGACAGAATGTCGTTAAACAACAACTATACGCATGCGAACCAACGAAGGCATTGAACAAAGAACTGCTATCAAGAAAATTAACTGTTATACATGTACTATTAATCATTTTTAAATACGTCAACTGCCATGGTAGTCATAGGATGTCGTTAAACGTTTGAGAACCTCCAGAATTCTGTGAAAAGTGGAAAGAAATTGCCTTTGGTGCAATAAAATGTCATTGAATTAATTAGAGTTAATCAGAAATAATAACTCTGCCACAGTACTTACTGTGGTAATGCAATCCAAAAAGAGGAGGTCGACGTTAATGGCCCTGGCAGCCATAGGATGTCGTTAAACAATGGAAACTGTTATTATAATATTCGACGAACAACACAGAGAGTAAGGGTTCGAACCTCCTCATCTGAAACGGTTTCTGTGTAGGGACCTTGAGTGAGTCCTTCGCTCACAATTGCTCAACGTATAATAATATTCGGTCTTGCGTGAGGTCATGGTAACAACACATTTAATATAATGGTGACTTCTATAGCGTCGCTATCATATAATGCAAATGCTCTCATTACACACCTTTAAAACACTTTTAGTATCGCTATACATACTGATCACCTGCCAATGGCGTTAATATAACTGCTGTTTGTCAGTTTGGTCAATGGCCAGCGCCTCAGCTGATTATTCAAATCTAATACTGTGACTGCTTCGTTTGGGTGGCTTTCATAACATGGGATCTTGTCTCTGGTAATCTGAACGATTGCACTAAAAATCTCTCTCCTTTGACACTGATTAAGACTCGCTCTACATGACGCTTAGTGCGTTCCATAGATACTTAGTAAAGCGTCTTTAGATGGTCTCCGAAAACTGCTGCTCTCGGTAACTTAGTGGTGTTCATTTAAAAACAAAGAGTTCATCTATGGGCAAATAATGCTCGGAAAAAGTGGAAAAGTTACCCCGCGCAAGATTATGTAAAGTCCAGGTAAGGTCCACCCTGACAATCGTAAGATCTATTCATCTATCTATCTATCTATCTATCTATCTATCTATATATCTATCTATCTATCTATCTATCTATCTATCTATCTATCTATCTATCTATCTATCTATCTATCTATCTATCTATCTATCTATCTATCTATCTATCTATCTATCTATCTATCTATCTATCTATCTATCTATCTATCTATCTATCTATCTATCTATCTATCTATCTATCTATCTATCTATCTATCTATCTATCTATCTATCTATCTATCTATCTATCTACATGTATCTATGGAATATATATATAGCGACCCTTCAAGATAACTACTCAGAGGCGCTCCCGACCCAGCCCCGGTCAAAGAGGAAAGTCTTAAGTAGTCTATAAAAAGATTCAGAGAGGTCTCGTTGGAGAGAACGAAGGTCAGAGTGGAGGCTATTCCAAAAAGATGGACCAACGATCGAGAAAGCCCGACGCTGTCTAGTAGCAGAGCGAGCATGCGGAACTATGAAGTCACCAGGACCTCTGGAGGCCGAGCGCAGAGATCGGCGACCAGAGCAGACCGAGGTTAAAGTAAAGAGCTCCCGGAGATAAACAGGTGCTCTGCCCAGAACACATTGCCAGACAATAGATGAGACTCTATAATTGATGCGCTGCTGAACCAGGAGCCAGTGGAGGACATCACGCATAAATGCAGAGATGTGGCCAAACTTAGGGACACCACCAATTAGACGAGCTGCCGCCCGCAAAACGCCTTCCAAAGGATGCAAACGGACTTGAGGAAGTCCACAGTAGAGCGAAGAGCAGTAGTCCAATCGATTACTAACAAAGGCATGGACCAGAGTGGAGGCAGATGAAGAAGAAAGAGAGCGAGTGACAACCCGCAGCTGGCGCAAGTGGTAGTAGCAAGAATTTTAGTCAATGCCGTGATGTGCTCCGTGAAAGACAGTTCCTGGTCCAGGATGACCACTAAGTTGCGGACCGAGGTGGAAAACGTGAAGGTAGGAAATTCAACGGAGAGTGACTCCAAGTCCAGCTTGTCCAGTTGCTAGCGAGTACCAAGCCAGATATATTGAGTTTTCAAAGGATTTAGGAGCAGACGATTAGATGACATCTAGGCAGAAAGGGAATCAGTTGCGCAAGACATGGATCTGACAGCAGATACAGCTTGATACGCTGAGCAATGAATGTAAGATTGAACATCATCAGCATAAGAATGACTCATGAGAGAAGATGTCGTTAAACACCGAATAAAACAGCTTTCTAATTAAACACCTTTAAAACTTTTCAACCAATATTATAATAATTATTATGCACAGCTAAGGTCTACGTTCAATGTTGTTCTGCTGGTTAGTTCTATAACTGTCGTTTTCGGGTGGTGCCAGCCCCAAATATAGATGCAGAAGAGGAGAGACGTCAACGGCCTTTGCGGCCGCAAGATGCCGACAAACACTGAAAGCTACTACAAGGAGGATAGATGTCTTAACGTTACCATAATTACTTAATGGTTTAAATTGATGATGTTAGCATGACATCAAGTTTGTATGAAATGTAAAGAGGGAGAGGGGAGAAGAGAGGAGAGAACGGTGGGGGAAACTCACCATCTCTTCCCTGGGAAAAGTTACGTCCATACTTAAATAATTATTATACCCTGATGTGTGTTTCCTCCCTCGTCGAGTGCACGTACGCCATCTGTTGTCGGGAGTTTTCGACTTGGCGGAGTAGGATCGACGTTGGTCTTTGGATTAACCCTTTCCAGCCCATGGGTCCAATATGGGTCCAATTGGACCCAAGCATTTTTAGGACTGTAGACTGCACAAAAACGGCTGTGGACTGAGCTGGGAACTTCCGTTGGGTCAAAATGGGTCCTTTACCATTTTTGTGCACTAAATCGCCATAAATTTATTTTTGTGGTGGTTATTACTTATTTTACACCTGAAAAAAATTTGGGCCGGAAAGGGTTAATTTCAACTGATAGTCACGGGCGGGGCTTTAGATTTACCAACAGGCAGCAACGAAATATCTGCTATACACGCACCCGGCGTCTAGAGGGATAACCGGACTTGCGTTACCTTCGAATAATAAGGGACTGCAGGGCGGTGACGTTAACGTGTGAGGCGGACTACACGGTGGTTCAATGAAAAGTAAGCGAAACTTTGTATTTCATATAAGTACTTCTAACATGAAAACAGTATTTAATATTTTTGTGAAGAAACTCTCAGTAGTATGGTTTGATTATTTAATTAAAGAAGATGTTCAAAATGTCCTCCTTCTACTTGCAAGCAAGCCTGGAGGCGCTGGCGACATTGGGCAACAGCATCGTCGATTATCCTCTGATCCAGACCATCCCACACTTCCAACATGCGTTGCTTCAGATCGTTTACATCATGAATTGCTGTCTGGTAGACTCGCTCTTGCATATCGCTCCACACTTTATAGTCGACAGGATTTAGATCTCGACTGTTCGGAGGACATAATGTTGGAGAAATGAAGTCTGGTGTCTCTCTTGTTAGCATTTCGATGGTTTCCCTGGCTCTGTGGGCTGGGGCACTGTCCTGTTTCTATCGTATTTTCGTCTGATTTTTCGAGTAGGAAATATAAACCGGAAGTCATTCAAATAAAAAGTAAGTATGTGCATATTTTTATTTTGAACAAAAATATTAATAAAAGATAGTTCAAGTTTTAATATTTGTTAATAAAGTTTGGCTTACTTTTTATTGAACCACCGTGTATAACCTCTGTCCTACCGACGCTGCTTTGAACTTGATGCTATTTTGATAGCTTTAAATGGGAATCCGTTGGTTGGATCAACGTGTGTGCGTGGGGCTAGCACTGGGGATTCCTCTAGTTTTCTATGCATTGTTTGGACATTAAAGCCTGATGAATTTAGTGTCCTATTTAAAATTAACCTGTAAGCTAGAAAGACAGCGCCTATTATAAGTCTTTTCTAGTAGTGGCGCAATATAATTTTCTAAGTGAAATTACAATCAATTCTTTTACCACATCTTTTGGCATCAAAGGCCTTCTCAACCTTGAATCTACCCAACTAAAGCGTCTGCAGCTCATCCAAAACTCATTAGCCAGACCCGTCACCAGAACGCCCAAGCATCATCATATCACTACCATCCTCAAATCACTCCATTGGTTAAAAATCCCAGAGCGAATTAACTTCAAAGTCTTATCACCAACCTGCAACTCTCTACAATACTCCCAGCCCAGATATCTTCGCGACCTCTTCGCCATCCAGCCAACCCGCTCTACCAGATCTTCCTCCATTCTGACTCTCTCTCGACCTCCTGTCACTACTCATCTCAAGTTCTCCGACCGAGCAATATCCAACACTGCACCACGTCTCTGGAACGACCTGCCTCCTGAATTCCGCACTTTTTCGGTTCCTCAACCATCTCCAATCACCCACCATCATCCGCATCAGGCTCCTCTATCCATCACCGCCAAGGCTTTCCACTCGAAACTAAAGTCTCTCCTCTTCAAGAACTCTTACCCCGACTCAACTGATCCTGTACCTTCCAACTCTCGACCTAAACGACACCCACCTTAGCAGCTACTCTGACCCTCTGATCCTCTGCAAACCGGACTCGGACCTCCCTCGGACTACTCTTTTAGACAACCCTTCTGAATAGACGCAGCGCTCGTGAATAAGCTGGTGCCCTACACTTGACTTTCGAGTGGCGCTTTAGAAGTTTGGTGATTACGATTACGATTAAAGACCTTTGACGTCGATAGAAAAAGTGCTTTTTGTATTTTTGTATTTTCTCCGTAACTTGAAAGAAAGCATCTGGGCAAGTACACGATAGTTGGTTGGTTAGTTACTGTTTAAATATATTGTGTCACAACAGGGATGATTAGCGTCCTTTCTCTAGGTTTGGATTAGTACACGATGACATTTGGACACCTTTAAGACACTTTAAATGTGAATCATGTGTTCCTCTGCATGGATTAAAAACGTTCAATTGAGACACCTCAAAAACGGTTTCAATTTAAGGTATATGTTCCTCAATCGTTACTGGCTAACCCTTCACCGTCCAAATGCAATCTGACAGTAACAACGAAAATTGAACTAATTATACAACGTCATTTTCTAACGACGTCAACGGCCTTTGATGCTAAAACATATATCGTTGAACAATTGATTGTAATTTCACTTAGTTTCTTGTAGACGACGGATGGATGGATCCAAACCTAAACGACACCCACCTTAACACGTGTTTAACGACATCTTATGGCAACAGAGACCGCTGACGTCGACTAAAATTATTCTGGCTTAATAGAAACTGAGAGGCAAGTACATTAAATTGAATACAATTTAAGAATTTAAGTTTGTCTAAATTGAACGTTTTCATTCTATAATCTAATGTTTAATGCTAAAGTGTATTTGTACGAGCGCGGTGGTAGATTTTCTGTTAACGACTAGCTGTGTGGTAGCAAAGACCATTAGCGTCACCCTCCTCCTTGATCCAGGCTTGGGACTGGCACTGACAGAAAGCGATCAGTAGCGGAGTTTAGACTGAGGGCGCGTGCGCGTGACAGTCATATATAGGTCAAAGAGAAACAGTTTATGGGTGTGCAAGTGTGTGCACGTGTTAGTGTGTGTAGTTTAACGTCACTTCCGGTGGTGCCAGTCCCAATCCTCGAGAAAGGAGGATGGCGACGCTAGTCAACATTTTATGACATGGTGTCGTTGAATAGCAACTAACGAACCTAATGCCTCTACCAGAAGGTATTAAATAGCAGTAGTTGTAGTTTCAGTTTAACGACACTGTGTGATAACAAAGAGCATTACGTCGCCCTCCTCCTTCATCCAGGCTCGGGACTGGCACTGCCTGGCACTAGGTCACGGACTTGCAGTGGCGGAATTTCTATTCGAACTATATTATTTCATGACCCCACATCCAAAGTACTCCTGCCAAGACCCTAACAGTAACATAATTATGACGTTAAACGCTGGAAGTAGTTTATCTTTGGAAATTTCGAGCGTCTGAAGAACGAAGGAAAAGATAAAGGTAAAGAAAACTAAAGAAACGCGTCAGATGACAATTCGAAAGACATCAATGGTGCATCGCTCCTCAGCCGTTGTATTCCCATATTCTTTAATAATTCAAACTGACATTGTCAATTTCTGATGTTTGATTAAGCGCGTGCGAATAAATTGATATTCGGCTAATTAACTTTTTCGTTGCAGATGAAATTCGGAAAACTCGAGCGATATAACACAAGTAATTGCAATTATAAAGTAAATTATGAAAATAGGTATAGTTGACATCAAAGGTTGAGGCAGTCCAATAACGTCGCTGAAGTACCTCCATTTCAACACCTTTAAAACGGTTCAATATTTGGTAATAAATATTATCGATAACGTTGCTGCATCAATCTTTCGTCTAGACCGGTGCGATTTACGGCGTCATTGTCAACGGCTCTTGCACCCACAAGATGTCGTTTAACACTGAAAAGTAATCCAGACATAGATTTTACCCTCGTTTTTACAGGTGTGGTAGTGCCAGTCCTAAATCTGAAGAAAGGAGGATGGCGTCGTTAATCATCTTTATTTATGACACAGTGTCGTTAAGCAGAAGCTAACCACAGTTAGACGAGAGAGGAAATGAATGTACAAAATTAAATCTATAGACATCAACAGCAATAGCAGACATAGGACGTCGTTAAACATCCGTAGTAAGTTCTTAGTTAAATTTTTAAGTGCATTTTTATTAGGAATCCAGTTTCAGAATGAGGGACCTATCACTGTGACAGAACTCTACGGAGAACAATCATGTCATTATGTTTAGCTGAACGAAGTTATCTGCGACCAGGAAATGAATCCCTACCTAAGCAAAACAAATTCTTGTAGGGATCTTGAAGCCGACTAATATAGGTCCAATTGATAACACATGTATCAGTAACTGAATTCTCTGTTATACAAGCAGATTTTAAACAAATTTGGCTCGTGAAAAAGTAATGTTGAAACCAAGTCCCTTGTAATGTAATACAAGCTGCTTTAATTGTTTATTTAGCGACATCTTACTGTTGCAAAGATCTCAGACGTTTACCTTACATTAATAGTTTTAATAAATTGAATATTGGAATACAGGAATGGTATTTGAGCTCTAATCATGAAATTAGGTATGTATAGTTAGTTTCCGTTTAACGACAAAGTTGATTAACGTCACCCTGTCCTTCATCCAGGTTTCAGACTGGCACCCAGAAAATGATTGCGGCTGCTTAACCACTGGTTGATTGTTATCAGATTAACTATATCTTATGGCCAAGCTCTTATGGCATATGCAGCAGTAGTAGCAGTACTTTCAGTTTAACAAAACTGTGCGATATCAAAGATCATTAGCATGGGCCTCCTATTCATTCAGGCTTGGGACTGGCACTGCCAGAGTACGGGCTGTGGCGGAGTTTGCAATAACCAATGGCATAAGCTGACACAATTTCACA
>JACEVL010002323.1:0-19146 GCA_020284085.1 Aporrectodea caliginosa
TTTGGATAATTAAAGAAGTAATCCAGTCTGCATAAATCCCGTCATTGAAGTGCTGGAAACCCGCAACCTACTATTATTTCATTTTGCCTTCGTTGGAACAGAAAATTTTGTCCGATGACTGGAGACAAGTTGCAACAAGTATTGTTTCTGTGACTCATCCTTAGTATATCATTGTAAGAATGGATCAGAGCCACTCCACGTTCTGCGCAGTCATTGACGACCATCAACAGTTTGACATTTGCCTTCATCGACTGGGAAGTAGGGTCCAGTGGTCAGGGAGTAAAGGACTTTGATAGGAAGGCTGTGGGTTGTTCTTGACCCTGGATGGTAAAAAGATCAAGCAGTTTTAAAGATCTCCTTGTTACATACTCTTCCAGTGGAGTCTGGTGGTCGAAGGATTTACTGTCCAGACGCTACATGGATAGCGGATTATGTGGATAAATAAGATTGTATTACCAGAGCAGCGTCGATGTCTTCAGTGACACGCTTCGAAGAAATAGCGGAGATGATGACTGAAAGAGTGAATTAAATCGAACTCAATCTGTAACTCCTTGAATCAGTACAAATTTGTGTTCATACAACTTCCACAGTTTACGAACACCCGAATCCACACACTGTGCGGGGATTCTAGCCTCCTCCCGTATTACCAACGCAGCGACTATTGTTGCTTTCGTGGCCTCACCAAATGCTATAGTCTATTCTGGTAATGAAATATGAAATTCCTCAGGATTGCCCAATTTTTGGGAGTCCAGACCCAAGAAAGTGTTTGTCAGGCATCCCTAACAGACAACATTGTGAGGAACTCCTTGTTGATGCCAGTTTCACCATAGCTGCCGTTTTGTAACGTACGAGCTTTTATTGCAGAAAGTGAAAAAACATGTGCTGTAAGCTTATTTCATATTCAAGGCTGGCTTCACAGACGAAAAAAGTACTCGAATCACGCTAAATTAGCAGCATACAGAGCAATATTGAACAATACAATTGTAGGATATGAAACGAATTGTGATGAAAAGGTGGCATGCAAAATTTAAAAATTAGTTATAAGCCAACAACCGTTTATCTATCAGAAAGAACTTGAAATAAGTGTTTTATTTGTAAATAAGCTTATTATTCTTTTAGTTACTTAAATACAGTTGGCATATTGATCATGAATTAGAAAGATGGTGCTTGGTGTTCATGGGTGCTTATTTTAATTCATAATGAAGCTATTAACGCATCAGATGCGCAATTTTTGCAATTTCTACAAAAAGTGTCAAAACCTAGCGACCTCTAAACATGCTCAGATCTCTTCAATTTTTTCAACACAGAGTCTTCTAGTCAAGTGTAACAGGGGCAGCCTTGTGGAGCAGCATATTTTGAAAAAAATATTTCCCCATGTAAGTTTGGACCAGTCTAATGTATATTAGGGGTCTGCGGGTATACCCGTACCCGCGGGTTTACCCGTACCCGACCCGTACCCGCGGGTCGGGTACGGGTCGGGTAGACATTTTACGGGTCGGGTCGGGTACGGGTAGGAGCTTTACGGGTACGGGTATACCCGGTTTTACCCGTACCGAACTGAAGTTTTGGGGTTTCATGTAATAGTGCCGGTACATAACGTCACATCTGTACCATTTTGTAATCGGCCATGGAAGTTTGAAAATTCGACGATAATATTGTTAATTCTGAGTTATTCTGGCATCAAATTATGGTGGATGACATAGCTGCATCAGGTGTTACTATAACCTTCTTATATTGCACCAATATTGGTAAATCGTTTAATTTTGGGCCATAAATCTGAAAAGCCATACTCCGAACATTAAGAAATTCAGTTGGGCAGCACGATTATCCATGAAACACGGTCACTGTCATCATCATGATTCTCATTATGATTATGTTTAAGATTATTATTATTATTATTATTACTATTATTATTGTGATTATTATTATTATTATTATTATTATTATTATTATTATTATTATTATTATTATTATTATTATTATTATTATTATTATTATTATTAGTATTATTATTCATTAGGCTACTGTGATCATCACCATCAGACTATTATTACTGCTACATGCTTTGTGAGACTATTGGACTGTTAGGGCTCGGATTATTGAAATGCCTATTAATTACGCGGCTTGTACGGTACGGGTACGGGTATACCCGCGGGTACGGGTCGGGTTGGGTAGTAATTTTGAGTACGGGTCGGGTACGGGTACGGGTAGCGGTCCCGTGTTACGGGTACGGGTCGGGTAGCAAAAATGCTCTACCCGCAGACTTCTAATAATGTATATATGTACACTGTACATTGTACAGATATTATATATACATAAATACATACATAAATACATACATGTATACATACATACATACATACATACATACATACATACATACATACATACATACATACATACATACATACATACATACATACATACATACATACATACATACATACATACATACATACATACGTACATAAATACATACATACAAAGCTAAAAATGAACATGCTGATTCCGTAATAGGCGAATCTATACCAGATTGTCAATTGGTGGTTAACAGGGTTGCTAAACTGCTTTCCCAGATTTTTTAAAGCACTTAACCGCTTATCAGTGCTGGTTTCTGAAGGTGACAAAGATAACCTGCTAGGAATTCTAAAGTTGGCCTCTGGAAGAGGACTTAATGAAGCCAAGTCTATTTATGATCTGCTGGAAGCATGGAAGTTGACTGAAAAAGTTCAAGTCATGAGCTTTGACACTTCTTCTGTGAACACTGGTCGCTTGAATGGAGCATGTGTTCTAGGGGTGTCCAGAAAAATGACACATCGCAGGCAACACCCATATTGAAGTTTTCCCCGTTATTCTATTCATCTATTGTCTATAAATATTTTTACAGAATTTTAAAATGTTATCCTGAGGTCCCTCAAAGCCCCCCAACATACCCTACTTAAACTCCCAGAACTGAAGACGCCCATGCTCGGATCTTGGAACTTGGGTCCATTGTCGATTTACTCTTTTTATCACAAAAAATTAACGAATAGTCCGATTTGGATGAACTTTTTATTTCTTGTTTCTCTCGATGAGAGCTATATTCTGATGAAATATAGATACTAAATTCATGGTCATTCAAGGTCATTTCAAGGTCATAAAAAACGAAATCGAAAAAAATTGAAGAAAAATGATCAGATCTCAGCCAATAATTGTTACAATTGGTTAATTCTTTCTTGTATTTCTCGTCTGGATAAGGGTTACCTGTGATAAGAAACAAGGGTACCAAATACAAGACGATCAAAAGTTATTTTAATTACAAAAAGGTCTATTTTAGAGTTAAAATCATTGTCTGAAATTGACCATTTGTCCTTTAAATAACTTTTGATCGTCTTACATTTGGTATCCTTGTTTCTGATCACAGGTAGCCCTTTTCAAGACGAGAAATGCAAGAAAGAATTAACCAATTTTATCAATTATTGGCTGAGATCTGATCATTTTTCTTCAATTTTTGTTCGATTTAGTTTCTTATGACCTTGAAATGACCTTGAATGACCATGAATTTAGTATCTATATTTTATCAGAATATAGCTCTCATCGAGAGAAACAAGAAATAAAAAGTTCATCCAAATCGGACTATTCGTTAATTTTTTATGATAAAAAGAGTAAATCGATAATGGACCCAAGTTCCAAGATCTGAGCATGGGCGTCTTCAGTTCTGGGAGTTTAGTAGGGTATGTTGGGGGCTTTGAGGGACCTCAGGATAACATTTAAAATTCTGTAAAAAATATTTATAGACAATAGATGAATAGAATAACGGGGAAAACTTCAATATGGATGTTTCCTGCGATGTGTCATTTTTCTGGACACCCCTAATGTGTTCTTCTGAAAAATATAATTGGTCGAGAGCTCCTGCGATTGGCTTGATGTCACCCTTTCATGGAACTGATCTTAATATGGATTTCACTTTGAGCCTTTAAGTTATCTAAATATAAGACGCGGCTTACCAGTATTCAAGAGTTTTACGGCTGCTTTGGAAATGTGACATATGACAAATTGCAAAGCCTGGAGCCAAATTCTGAAAAAGAAAATTTCCGTGAATCCACCATCACCTGCCTCAACAATGAGGCTGGAAGGAAATGGAAGAAGATGAAGATTGTGCAGATTGTCCAATGAGTCCAGTGAACGGATTGTGAGAGGTAGGACAAACAGACTTCATGAGGTTGCAAGCTTAAGAGATTTTGCTACAAAGAGCAATTTTGTTACAAAAAGCAAAGCCACTCCAGTGCCTGAAGTAGGTGTTTCATTTCTCACCCTTCCACCAGACGTGAGAACGCAGACCAGGCGTTAGAACGCAGAATATCAACATTCAACATGGAAAGAAATGGATCGGAGCATTCCGTGTCAGTCGAACATGGTGTCAAGCTCTGAAGAATTCAGCAGCCTCCTCCACATGATGAGGAAAGTTGTTGCCTTTCTC
Source organism: Aporrectodea caliginosa (assembly GCA_020284085.1). NCBI lineage: Eukaryota > Metazoa > Annelida > Clitellata > Crassiclitellata > Lumbricidae > Aporrectodea > Aporrectodea caliginosa. The sequence goes on from JACEVL010002323.1 coordinate 4,460, forward strand.
CTGCAAGTTTTTGAGGCTAACAGAACGGCTGTTCCCACTGATACTACGAAGAATTCTTCTATACATGCATTGCTGAAGAAATGAAGTTCTGCGACACATACTTCTTGGGACATCATTTGAGAGTTGTTGATTGTTTATGTTTTTCCTTGCAGCAAATAATATTGCTAACATGATATAAATACTGTCTGTGTATATTGGTAAATTAATAATCTTAACATAATTTAAGATTTCAAGACGTTACGCGTATTTTCTAACCGATCGCACTATATGGTAAAGGGGAGGGTCCGTGAGCATCGTCTTCTAATTGGAGCAGGAAGCTGAAATTTTGCCAGAGTGATACTATTAACAGGTGTAAAAAAACTGAGGGGGTATCTTGGACGCTAGCTTGAACTTCATTTTTTACCATGTGACCATGAACCACCCTACTCTACACGTTCCATGATAACATTGACCCTCTACATTCGACACCTCTCGCTGAAGTGCCCCAATCTGGCACGATTCATGGCCACTATAGATATAATTCGCTTATTAAAAATAGAAAGTTGACAAGCCGGAACTTTATTACATGGTAGGAAAGTGCCTCATGACCAATTCTTTCGGTTCTGCCGAGGTACAGAGGCGAGAAAATTTATCATTTAATATCTTCTGAACACGGTGCTTACTTAAGTAGAGGGCAACTGCTTCGAACGATCCTAAGCCTGTTTCAAGAGATATTTGCATGAACACTGAACGACTACCTCGCCTATAGCCTTCACACGTGATTCTGTAGCTAATATGATAAATAATTTATATAGCGCCCTATTCGGAATTTTAGCCGAGAAAATTGCGTCGAGTGCAATTGCCTGGAAAACGGATGCAATAGACCTAACTAACCAAAATATTTCCAGTACTGTATTTAGTATGATAGGACTACGCAGCCAAGCAATCATCGATGCAAAGAGCAGGTTTTTATGGACACTTGGTAGAGCAGACACGGCTCTCACCTCACTTGCCTTTCTTGTAAGGACCCGTGACCCATGGCTCCAGAGGCGCCGATGCTCACAACTTTTGGCTCTGTGTCGCCGGGGCAGAAGCAATGAGCATGCTCACACTTGTATTTGTTTTGGAAAAATGAACACAATAAAAATAATACATTGATGCATACTCTGGTATCGGTTATAATGTATAATTTTATCCACCTTAGGTATGTACTTGGCTGAGGTTGGATACACTACCTTCAAACACTTCCCGAGCTACTGCCTTCTTGTAACAAACACGAAACTGTAATCGCTATCTTTTAACATGCGAAGCACTTATTCTTTAGTAAACTTCTTTGCAGCCAAGTAAAAATGTCAAACGTTATCGCAAAAATGTCGAATGCTATCGCAGTCAAATGTCGAAAGTGATTCAAAATATCTGTGATAAAACATCTACATGTACACCTGAGAACGCGCAACACATTTAGCATTTCTGGCACTGATAGCAGTTTTATAAAAGTAGCCCAATAGTAGTCCAAAATTGCAGAATATACAGTACTGACTTTCATGTGCCTAGGCTTTGATTCGGTCCAAAAACCCATAGACAGTTACTAAGCTAATTAAAATTAACTAAAGTCTTCTGCGGCTGGTGTAAAGTGAAAAACCCCAATGTCATGCAACACTTTATCATTAGACCATCCTCGGGGATAACTGCCTTGTTTCCCCCCAAGCGCCAGTCGCCGCTTGTCTTCGGATGGTAACGGCGGCTGGTGTAAAGTCCCGCATGCGCCTTGACTGGAAAGGAGGCGAAGCATGCGGGGGCGACCCTAAATAAAACCAAACATGTCGACTACAAATACGCTAAGAGGAGCTGCCACAGCAGCCCCTGACTATATTGCTGAAGGCGAGGCGGGTGCGGTGCCTGGGCTGGTGATGTGTCCAATATGCCAAAAGGGTCCCTTGAAGGGTGCAATTGGACTGTCACAACACCAGCGGAAGGCCCACCCTGAGGAGTATCACGCGCGACATCAGGTCTCACAGAGGGTCAAACCTCGGTGGCTCCCGGAGGAAAGTGAGCGTATGGCCAGGTTCGAGGCCGACCTCATCGTATCCGGGGTGCTACCAGCATTGATCAACAGAAGATTGGTAGAAGTCTTCGGGGGATGGTCTCTCGACAGGATCAAAGGGCAAAGGAAGAGGCAGGACTATAAACTCAAAGTTCAAGAGTGCATAGCCAGCGCCCGCGCGCTTAAATGCCTATCCGAGTCCGATGATTCTCAAGATGAGACCTCCACGGAGGAGTGCCGCGGCTCGGACTGGAGGCGGGAGATCCTCACCGTAGCTGGTGAGGAACTTCGTCAGTACAGGGACGAGTGCGGCGCGAATCCACTCGTGGACACACTCCTTGAGGCTGTTGGTCTTGCTGAAGGGGAAACAGAAGGCGGACTTATCGATGCGAGGATGTTACTCGACCAAACTGCAGTGCAATTAACCACTCTCCTTAAGTCACACCCAAGGAGGACCGAGAAAAGCAAACCTCGAAAAGGTCCGAAGGCCGGACAGGCTCCAGGCCCTGGCAAGCCAACTGGCAAGCCGGGGTCAAAACGGAGGCTGAACCCGAAGCGTCTTGCCCGAGTTATGGCTTACGCCAGGGTTCAGAAGGCCTTTCGGAGGAACCGTAAGAGGTGCGCTGAGATGGTCCTCGAGGAGACATGGGAGCAGGAGGAAGCGACATTGACCTTGGAAGACCAAGAGCCTTTCTGGAGGAACATCTTCTCCAGCAAATCTGAGGTCGATGAGAGACCGGTCCCGAAGGTTCGAGTGGACTGGTCCATCGTGGATCCTGTTACCCGCGAGGAAGTGGCGAAAGCGGTTGCAGACTCGGAGGAAAGTGCGCCGGGTCCCGATGGAATTACCCTGTGGGAAGTGAAGACGATCTCCCCTGTTCTGCTAGCCAGTTGCTACAATATGTGGCTTCTGCTGGGCGACCTGCCCAAGCAGTTCTCGGATGGGGAGACGATTCTAATTCCCAAGGGTGGAGACCTAAGGGATCCAGCAAACTTTAGGCCTATCACCATGGCCTCACGTGTCACCAGGGTCTTTCATAAGATCCTGGCAGCTCGTCTGACTGCGAAGGTTCCACTCGATCCGAGGCAGAAGGCGTTCGTACCGGTTGACGGGTGTGCCGACAACATATTTTTGTTGGATAATATCATCAAGGGGGCCCAGCGGCAGAGAAAACCGGTGTGCCTGGCCTTCCTAGATGTGGCCAAAGCCTTCGATTGCGTCTCCCATCAGACGCTGGCAAGGTCACTAAGGAGGCTGGGTGTGCCATCGCCGCTGGTGCAGTACATTGCGACGATGTATGCCTACACGTCGACCGTCCTCAAAGTAGGCGGTCGAAGAAGCGGCCCAATCAGATGTGGCCGAGGCGTACGTCAAGGCGATCCCCTTTCGGCCATCCTGTTCAACTGTGTAATGGATGAGGTCCTCTCAGAGCTGAACCCGGCCATTGGGTACTTCCTGAATAAGGAGGTCATGGTCCGGTGTTTGGCGTTTGCTGATGACCTTGTCCTGATCGCCTCTTCTGTAGACGGTCTGCGAGAACAGGTAGACAGAGTACGAAGTGCACTATCGTTGGGTGGGCTCCGACTGAACCCAGCTAAGAGTGCCTCCCTTCGGATTGACATCGATGGGAAGGCTAAACGCTGGGTGGTAAATCCCTCACCGATCTTGACCATCGACGGTGAGTCAGTGAGGTCGCTCAGCATAGTGCAGGCATACAAATACCTGGGATTGCAGGCCGGACCACTCGGGGTGAGGAGGTCTCATGGGGACTTCCTCACTGTGGGACTGGACCGGTTGACGCGTGCCCCGTTGAAGCCCCAGCAGCGCATGTTCCTATTGCGCTGCCATTTGTTGCCGAAACTGTACCACGGACTTGTTCTCGGGGAGATGACAGCCAAGTCCTTGGAAGGGTTGGACCGGTTGGTGAGGGTGGCAGTACGCAAATGGTTGCATCTGCCGCACGATACTCCCACCGGGTACTTCCACGCCAAGGCATCGGCTGGCGGGCTGGAAGTGCCGCGCCTGCGTTACATAATACCACCTCTCAAGGCCCAACGGATGGGCAGGGTGGAGGAGTCGGAAGACCCGGTAATGCAGAGCGTGGCAACAAGCCCACTCTTCCTGGGAGCAAGGAGGAGGTGTGCGAAGACGGCAAGGGTGGCCGGTCGGGTGCTGAGCAACGGTAAGGACGCCAACGACCTTCTGGCGATCCAGCTCTACGCATCGGTGGATGGTCGGGGACTCAAGCAGCAGGGACAAACCCCTCATATTAACACCTGGGTGACAGATGGGTCTGCCCTCCTCTCGGGGGGTGACTATATCCAGGCTGTGAAAGTGAGGGGAGCCTGTTGCCGTCTGCAGAGCGTAGCTCACGCGGGCGGCGGACGGGCCCAGTATGGTGTGACGCTGGGTGCAACGCTTGGGGCACTCTGGCTCACATCTCCCAAAGCTGTGCGAGGACCCACCGTCTCCGGTGCGATAGGCATAATTCGGTGCTTGATCTGATATCCAGAAAGATCGAGTCAAAGGGGCACGCGGTGCTCCAAGAGCCGATTATACCTACAAGAGCTGGGAGGCGCAAGCCTGACTTGGTGGCCTTGGTGGATGATGTCGCCTATGTCGTTGATGTCACCATTACCTCGGACTGTAATGATATGAGCGGTCCATACGAGGAAAAAGTCTGCTATTACGCTAGACTTGACGTCATCGACTGGGTGGCTACTGTCCATCCGGGCAAGCCGTGTGTCTTTGGGGCGGTTGTCTTGAACTGGAGGGGTGCACTCCATCATGCATCGTCGATACTCCTCCGCAAGCTGGGGTTGAGTGCTCACGACGAAACCCTTATGTCGGTCCGTGTCTTAACATACACAGCGAACATGTTTCGCCACTACAACCGGTCGACAACGAGGGGCTCGACGACACCGGGCATAGATGAAGCCTAGGCACCGCGTTCATGAACAGGCCATACCCATCTCAGACCAAGTACGGAGGTCTGCCCAGCGCGGTCGGCCCGAAAGGCGACGTACGCGAGTGAGTCCCTGGTCTCGATTGCCTGCCAAACCGGAGGCACAAATGCCCTGGGTCAGCTCGGCCGGGCAACCAGCTGCGTGCCTTCCCACGATGGGGCAGTCAATATCCCGTCGTGGGAATGCTCAATCCCTTTGTGGGTTGGACGCCTTCGTGGGGTGGGCGCCCACTTGAAATTCTATCTTCCGGTTGCCGCGAGAGCAAAAGCCCCATGATGAGGTTGGCGGTCGCGCGAAAGGCCGCCCCTACTGAGGGTTAAAAAATAGCCTATTCGTTGAATGACTTTTTATAAACAAAATAATCTAATGCATGATTGGATGCATTGTCATCTTTAAAATTTTTCGCCAACTTGCGCCAGATTTGTCTGTTCTTAAAATTGCGTTACCATAGGGAGAAGTTAAAGCAACCAACGATATCCTGCTATCGTCAAAACTTTGTTTTCAATTAAAATTGTACCAGACAGTTAACAAGGGCTTCCTGGCCGTCAGTGCATGCTCGTAGCGATTATCGAGAGAAATCGTCCGTTTAAAATGAAACCATGTCCACATTTGCGCATTGTTTATTTAGGCAAGATTAAAAAGTTACGCTAATCATTAAACGATGATTAGCCTCTGTGTGGCTGTCAATGCAGATCGCCTATTAAAAATGATGATGTGTTCAAGTGCAGATATTATTTATTTCGCTCTGATTAAAAGTTACATAAAGTACTAGGCCCTAGTACATAATGATTAGCCTAGGATGGCTAATCGTATTTAAACACGTAGATAATGTCAGTGCAAAGCAACCAAATACCAAGAAAATGAAGAATAATCAAATTTAGAGACATGGCTATTCTAAATTATATCATAACATGGTGAAAACAAATTAACAAAGACAATGATTACGCTCTAACTGATGTAAAGATTCATTAACGATTCTTCGTAAGGCCATTATCGATATTTCAAAGTAAAGAGAAGATATTAGGGAGCGGATCCAACATAGTCTATGAAGTGTCCCTCTTGTTGCCTTTCTGTAACAAGCGCTGAGGTTCCACGGAAAACATATGCTCTATGGAGCAGATGGTTAAAAAGAAGATTCGGAGGAGGAACAGGGACCGAACACAAATCTGCTTTTCAAGCAGGAAACTCCCAGTATGAGTATCGCTGATGCCGTAGAAGTCGGACGGCGATACAGTTTGGTTGTAACACTGAGTCCTTCATCTCCAATGCCTCCCTCTAGGGGTGTCCAGAAAAATGACACATCGCAGAAAACACCCATACTCAAGTTTTCCCCATGATTCTTCTATTCATTTATTGTCTATAAATATTTTTTACAGAATTTTAAAATGTTATCCTGAGGTCCCTCAAAGCCCCCGAACATACCCTACTTAAACTCCCAGAACTGAAGACGCCCATGCTCGGATCGTGGAACTTGGGTCCATTGTCGATTTACTCTTTTTATCACAAAAAATAAACGAAGAGTCTGATCTGGAAGAACTTTAAGTTGTTATGTTTATCTAAATGAGATCTACATCCAGGTAAAATATACATACTAAATTCAAGGTCATTCAAGGTCATTTCTAGGTCAAAATAACCGAAATCTAGCAAAAATCAAAGAAAAATGATCAGATCTCAGCCAATAATTGTTGAAATTGGTTAATTCTTTCTTGCATTTCTCGTCTTGAAAAGGGCTACCTGTGATCAGAAACAAGGATACCAAATGTAAGACGATCAAAAGTTATTTAAAGGACAAATGGTCAATTTCAGACAATGATTTTAACTCTAAAATAGACCTTTTTGTAATTAAAATAACTTTTGATCGTCTTGTATTTGGTACCCTTGTTTCTTATCACAGGTAGCCCTTATCCAGACGAGAAATACAAGAAAGAATTAACCAATTTCAACAATTATTGGCTGAGATCTGATCATTTGTCTTCAATTTTTGTTCGATTTCGTTCCTTATGACCTTGAAATGACCTTGCATGACCACGGATTTAGTATCTATATTTTATCAGAATATAGATCTCATCGAGACAAACAAGCAGTAAAAAGTTCATCCAAATCGGATTATTCGTTAATTTTATGTGATACAAAGAGTAAATCGACAATGGACCCAAGTTCCAAGATCCGAGCTTGGGCGTCTTCAATTCTGGGAGTTTAAGTAGGGTATGTTCGGGGGCTTTGAGGGACCTCAGGATAACATTTTAAAATTCTGTAAAAACTATTTATAGACAATAGATGAATAGAATAATGGGAAAAACTTGAGTATGGGTGTTTTCTGCGATGTGTCATTTTTCTGGACACCCCTAGTGCCCTCCCTCCCTTGCGGCTCAGCGCAAGAAGAAGGGAACAACCTTTGATTCATTGCAATAAAACTGGCGTACATCTGCAGATGCTTTCAGCCGAGTTTCCAATCCCTGCACTGACAACACTGAGTGTGTGTGTTCCACATTCGAATGGCGAAACTCCTCTAGACTGGCTTGGCACTTCATTGACAACGGTCGATAGCCTGGTCACGCGACAAAACCTTAGATGCAAGTTTCAGTATTCAGCTTCACAGATCACGAAAAGAAAGTAATTTCATATGAAATTGAATTTGTTCGCCGAAACGGTGGCCTGACAAAATGGCATGCGACAAAATGTCACCGACAAAATGTCACCGACAAAATGTCATAACGACAAAATGTCACCTGACAAAATGTCGCCGACAAAATGTCATAAGTATAAATCAGCAAATAAGCAATAATTTTAATAATTGATAATTTCAAAAGCAAAATCTTGTAAAAAGGCTAATAGTAGTGTCAAATGATTGTAACAAAACCTTTTCGACGGTAAGAAAACCTCGATAACATTTTTTATAGTCATAAGCAAAATCAGCTTACTGAATACTAATACAACGCTGAATAATAGTGCCTGTTAAGCGATTATAGTGCGTATGTAAATTATTGAAATGTTCATATAACATTTATATTCAGAACTCTTGCACTGTCCCCATATAGGCAATGGAGTCTCTGTTAGGTTACTGTAGTCTGTAACGAGAGTGTGGAGAGCTTCACTGATTCTCACATAAGCCTTCTCCTTCTTTCCTGGTTGAACTCCAAGTTCCAGTTGGCGACGCAGGAGTTCCATACTGTGCTGTTCTTGCTGGAGCTTACGCGCAAGTTTGGTTGTTGTCGGATGGGCAAAGCCAACAACGTTGTTGAAGGCATTGTGCCAACCTTCAACGGCGTTGTTGCTTCGAGGCAAATGTTCAAGTACGTGCGCGCTATGGTTCCAAAGTGCGATGCCAAACCTTGGTTGTCCTCGCCGACCCCAACGCTGTCGCCCAATGAAGTTGTCTTCGAGATAGTCGATGATGCATTCGAGGTCACGATACACTGGTAGTTCAGTTAGGTTTCCAAATGTGAGGATGAAAATAATCGGCCGGGGAATGAAGACAAGTGCAAGTAAAAACTAAATTCATGCAATGACATTTTGTCGGTGACATATTGTCGGCGACATTTTGTCGGCGACATTTTGTCGGCGACATTTTGTCAGGTGACATTTTGTCGTTATGACATTTTGTCGATGACATTTTGTCGGTGACATTTTGTCGCATGACATTTTGTCATGGAACCGATGAAACCCTGGAACTATTTTTTAATAATAGCTTTCGTAGAAGAAATCTGCGAATGATGTACTCAAACGGAAGATTGGTTTTCATACCAGCAAGTTCAGTCACTGCTTCTTCATATGGAAGATTGCAGTTCATACAACATCGGACTTTCAAATATCTTGCAACAAAATGTCTTCCAAGGAAATAGTGACATTTATTGTACTGATGCTCGATAACACAGAGTGCATACCTATTATGATACACTAATTGGGCAAACCACTGCTCAAACGTTGATTCCTCAGTTAACATAACTTTCCCGATATCGTCGTTCAGAGGTGATAAATAATAAAAAAAAGTGTGTGAAATCCAAGCAAAGACTGTACGTCTCCATCGAAGAAAGAATAAAACGGTGGCAACACCAAAACATTCGCAAACGAAAATTTCTTCAGGTCGCTCTGAAGTTCAGGCTGCTGTAGAATTCGTTCACATAAATGCAACATTTCATCGTATTGACGACTCTTGTAAAGATATAAAGCACGATAGCAGTCAATTGTGTAACACTGGATACCAAAGTCGTTTCGAATCACACTGTAGAAGGAGGTTACATTTTCTAAAGCACATTCCATTAAAACACCAATTACTGTTTCTCTAACAACCATGGAACTCAAACTTGAAAACTCGGTTTCTGTAACTGAATCTGTTCTGCGATAAACCCTCTGTCTTCCAGCATTGAAATGATTACCTGACTTCATCGAATCAATAGATCGCAGTTTTAATAAATTCTGTAAATATTCGTCCATAGGGAATGCTGAATCCGGAAAACCACGAAAAACATTTAAATGTCTCAATGTTCTGTTGGTGGATAATACAGTTAAATAATGAGCAAACACCTCTGGTGAAAGACGCAGATCAAGATAAAGGTGCCTGCCAATGTAATGAAGATTATTAGTAATCTTCCTGTAAAGCACATACAATCCAACGATTCCTGCGACATCGTCAATAAACAACAAACAACCCGCATTCAGTGTTTCCTTATCCTTCTGAGAAGTCTGATCCACAAGAACTGCCAAGCAAAAGCGTATTGATTGTTGATATTCCGATATGGCGAAATGGAGAGCAGCCAGATAGACCAAAGCTGCAGGAGCAATGCCGTTCGATTTAGAGTCGTCATATTCTATTGCTTTGCTAAGAAACTCTTTTGACATCAGAGACACTAGTTGAAATTCTGAACGGCTATTTGATCCAGTTAAATTTTCCATGAGACTCTGAGCACGTAGGAATTGAAACTGACTACTTTGTGCAGCGTGCGCTTTCGGAAAGTTATGAAACTTGGACCTTGTAACTTTAGGTACGATCGAAATTGCGTTTACGAGTTCAACAAAGAGACTGCTATCCCATGAAATCTCACCGCAACCTAAACCATATGCAGCAGTCAAAAGATGCAGTAGGATATCACAGTACGTGAAACATGAGACGTTCTGTATTGCTGGAACATCTATTAGTCTGTCGTCTGTTCTTAACGCTAAGCATCTTGTACTTTGTCGAAATTTTGGGCTCATGTACATTCCTGAACTGTACCCTTGCTTTATTACACACAACTTTTATAATGAGAATATGCGAATGTGCAATAAAATAAATAATCCAATGAATTTGATTCACTCACTTTCCAAAATTCAAAAAGAGGCAGTATGTAATCCATAAAATGTATCGTTCTTCCAGAGTGAATGTAACGTTGAAATGTTACTGAATGAATGACAGTATGTAATTTTCCACGAACCAATGACAAAGAATTCCAAACTTGCAGAATACAGTCAGTTGTCTGACAACATTGTCAATTATTGTGCAGTTCGATGGTTGATGAAATACATTTGTTTCAGGAATAAAATAGTTCGGACAGTGTCTCCTCTTTAGCCATTCTGAAACCTTTTTTAACAACTCACAGCATATCGCAATAACAGAAGAGGAATTCCACCATTCTGGTGACATGTCTTCACAAGTCCATAACATCAGCGTCTTTAAGTGATACGGACAGAGAATCTCATCCTCCTTTGGACAATCCTTCTGTATCAATACTCTTTTAGAGAAGAATCTCAGTAAATGGTAAACAAGCTGTTGAATTTGAGTCCAACTCTGAAGTCAAATGACCTCTGCCACTGAAAATGACATTCTCCACTCTTTTTTATCGTCTCTGCAAGACCGATGCTGAACGTAGACAACATGACAACCATTTTGAACAATCTTTGCAATTGTATCAATGGTCGGCCATCCGTTATTCCTAGGTCGTTCAATCCAACCTTGGGCTTCTTTAGGCCATTGACGGCACCACACGCTACCGACTAGATCATTCCGGACAATATGACCAGGTGACCTTTCTTTTTGATGCTTAATTGCTGGGCCACTGATAATGTTTGGTAAGGCATACCTTTCGCCTGCACTAGGGGAAAACCCAGTTGCAAGCAGGGGCGCAACCACGGTCCAGAAGTTGGGGGGGACCTACTAGAATGTCTGAGTGGGGGGGTGGAATTGCGAGCGCCGAAGGCGTGAAGCTACGATTGCCGAAGGCAAGAAGCCCCTAACGACTAGGGGGTATGGGGGAGCGTCGTAAGCTCCCCCATCAGGGTCTGGGGCGGAGCCAGAAGCCAACGTTACAATTTTGAGCATTTGATACCAAATGGAGTACATTTTGGGCTCTAATTTACCTAAAATTTTTCACCGATAATTTCGATGTAAAAAGTACCTAAACCATCTAAATCTGTGAAAAAATATGACTATTATTATAAATAAACTGAGATTTTAGGTTTTAGAAGAACACCACTCGCAGTCGCAGCATTAAAAATTGAAATGTCCTCCTAGGCTTCTACAGCGAGCCTTAGTGGAATTTAAAAAATCGAGATATAGGCTAAGTAAAGTTTTAGAGTGAAATTATACAGCAACATTCTGCACTGAATTCTTACAGACTCAATTGAATTTAGCGGCTTTAGCCTTACCCTGTATTTTATCGGCAAGGTCCAGTGATTTGTTAGGGGACGGACATACTAGAACGTCCGAGGGGGGAATTGCGAGTGCGGGAGGCGCACAGCCGTGGATGACGAAGGCAAGAAGCCCCTAACGACTAGGGGTACGGGGAGCGTCGTAAGCTCCACCATCGGGGTCTGGGGCGGAGCCCCAGAAGCCAACGCAATTTTGAGCATTTGATACCAAATGAAGTGCATTTTGGGCTCTTGTTTACCTCAAAATTTTCAAAAGTTGGGGGACGGTCCCAAGCTTTTCGAAAGTTGGGGGGGACGCGTCCCACGGGTCCCATAGGGTGGTTGCGCCTATGGTTGCAAGGCGATCCATATTTAGCGTAATATAACTATTTATATGGGCTGTATGTTTGAATTCGTACTTCTTATATTTCCAATTATAGATAATTTTCTCACAACGTCGTAATCGAACAAAACCGGGATACATGTCGTATGATTCAATCTTGTAGCAGTCGATTGTATCGGGTAGGCCACTCATGTCACTTGGTAACACTGAAAGCTCATAACTTAAGGCCAGTTCATCAGCTCTGGCGACTAACAAATCAAGGTCGCCAATGCATGTATTCAGCGGTCGGATATAGAACTCCATAGAGCTGCCACAGAAAATTGAATAGTATGTAGGTGTAGAGCTCCAGGACGCCAATAAGTCATGCATGTGATCAGAAAGAACAGGAGACGACCTTGGTAGCAATTGACACGTGCTAACAATGAACGTAGATGCCAGTTCTTCATTCGATTTATCCGCATATTTCGTCATCCTAAATGAAAAACATCTTTATCCTAAAAACTCAACACCATTACTATTATCATCATCATGAGCAGCAGCAGAAGGAAGAGAAGTCTAGTTATCACTCATATCATTTGCCAAAGATCACCTTAATTAATCACAGTACGAGCAATAATTGTGATTGTAATCGAAAATCTATAAAGTGCCACGACTTAGAAGCATCAGTAGGGCTCCCGACCCGAACCAGTGCCATTGCTGGCACGTCTTCCGATTTCAAGGGCCTTGGAGGTCTAGATATGAGGGCCAGTTTAGAAGAAGAAAAAGAGTTTTTGAGATATCATGAGAGGCAGTGGTAGATACGAAGTGTTACCGACTTCGAATTTCTTGTTATCTGCATCTGTGGTCGTGGTGGGCCTGTCCCCCCTCGCTGCCGGATGTTCCAAAGTGGTGACACTTAATAGGGGTTCGATTAATGCTCGCGGTTGATATCGTTTTGCAACTCGGTTTGACCTCCCCGGAATCTGACCTGGCACCGGAACGAACAAAACAACGTGGCTACTGCGACCCTGATTTGATATAGTGGCGGTGAATACGGTGGTCAACCGGTCGAGCTTTTTTGTGACGCTGAGAAATTTCGAAGATTTACATCACATTACATTAGAAGGAAACCTCAATTCAATAGCAACAAGACCCTGTTAAATATCTACCTCGCTGTATTCCACAGATTTATTTCTAACCTGGTTGAAATCTCAAATCATCGAAATCTCTAATGTTTCCTCCACGTATAGGTCCCTAAGTATATTCCCTGATGGGGTATTTTCACATGGAATTATACGGCGTCAGAGCCCCATAGGCTACAACATACGCTGTCAATGTCGCAAACAGGATTTACATTTCAGTTGGCCTACGTGCCGGGGACGCTTACAAGCCGGAGATAATTAAGGAAGTAGCAAAAATAAGAAACGCCCCGTCATGGTAAAGGCCTTGTCATCATCATCATCATCATCGTCGTCGTCGTCGTCGTCGTCGTCGTTGTCGTCGTCATCATCATCATTATGATCTTCATCATCATGTCACCATCGCCATCACCATCACTGCCACCACCAACACCATCATCATAATAATTAGCATTATCGTCATCGTCATCATCATTATCATCATTGGTTCCTGACGCTGGCCATTTGGCGGCGATAGGTACGAATAAATTTTTCAGTTGTCATCATCTATATCTATTATCTCTAGTATCTTATGCATCTCTAGTATAATAATCTAGCTCAATGGGGCATTATGGCTATGCGATTTAAAAGTGGAAGATTTTCATAATGTACTGCTGAATGAAGGTCACATGACCTGCAAAATTGTGTACCGTTTATTTTGCTGTTATGTCTACTGAGCTGGTTTATTTGGACACTCTTATTAGGGCAACGTTGGAAGTAATTTGCATAGGCTGTTGGTATACCCTAATTGATTATGGGTATATCGGTACATAATTATTCCAATTTGGACTTGCCTTCTCTGATCTGGTTTTTATATTTTAAGCCAAAAATTCTGTTTTTGTGTGAGCTCCATAAGGGATTTTGCAACAAATGTAATAGCCCGTTTTTGGAGAATGAGAAGTTTAGAAAGATTCAACTTGCAAGCTGAGGCCCAAACTATATTACAATAAGTTATGTGTGGGTGTGTGAGTGTATGGTAGAGGGCGGTTCTGGTCTGTGGTGGGATTATTCCAGATATGCGCGTAAGAATACCAAGTTGTTTTGCCAATTTTTTTAAATATTATATATTTGTTCTATCCAGGATAAATGCTGGTCGACGTAAACTCCTAGAAATTTAGATGATTGTACTTGAGTAATAGGGGTGCCCGTGATACATAAATTTGGGTATAAGATAGGAAGTGATTTTTTATATGCTCTAAGGATAATATAGTTAGTTTTATCAAGGTTAAGGGTTAGCTTATTAGTACGGAATCATTCGGCTACTTTTTCTAGTTTTGTACCCGGTAATTGATTTTATCCAGGTTAAGGGTTAGCGTATTAGAACGGAACCATTCGGCTACTTTTTCTGGTTCTGTGTTGTATGATTGATTTATGTTTCTATTGAGTAGTGAGAATTAAAGATATTAGTATCGTCTGCAAATAATAGGTCAGGCGAGACATTGGGTAGGTCGTTGATGAACAGAATGAACGGTATCAGGGGCTTTCACCTACGGACGTTTAACATCCGGACGATTCACCTCTGGGGCTTTAACCTCTATGGGCTTTCACCTCTAGGGGTATTCACCTCCACTCTCATATTATTTATTTATTAATT